>PVIC010020260.1:0-29703 GCA_004025085.1 Thryonomys swinderianus | reverse complement strand
AGCCTCTTTAACAAATGTTGCTGGAAAAACTGGGCTCTAGCCTGCCAAAAGCTAAAGCTAGACCTATCTCTTTCACCATGCACAAAACTAAACTCACAGTGGATACGAGACTTAAACATTAAAACAGAAACAATAAGCCTGCTGGTAAACAGGCTAGGTAAAACTCTTGGAGACATTGGCTTAGGCAGAGACTTTATGATTTAACTTTAGTTCATGATGAAAGATGTAGATCTACCTGTAATCTCTGGTAGGTTGAAATCCAGTTTTTTTCCAGTACCATTTGTTAAATATATGTTTTCCTCCATTGAGTGTGTTTGGCTCCTTTGTCAAAGATGAGGTGGCTTAATGTATCTAAAGTTATTTCTGGATCTTCTGATTTGTTCCATTAATCTTATTTTTTTGCTAGTATCATGTTGCTTTTATTATCATACCTTTGTAATATGATTTCAAGTTGGGGATTGTATACTCCCTGCCATGTCCTTGTTGCCTAGAATTGCTTTTGATATTCTAGGTCTCTTCTCATTCCAGATTAATTTTGGGATTACTTTTTCTAGATCTTGCTGGTGGGTTTTCAAATGAAATTGCATTGAATCTATACAGTAGTTTTGAGATTGTGTCCATTTTGATAGGGTTCTTCCTATCCAGGAATAAAGGATGCCTTTCCATTTTCTAAAATTCTCATCAATAGCCTTTTTCAGTATTGTAGTTTTCAGACGGGGTTTTTAACCTCCTTCTTTATTTTAATTCCTACACATTTTGTTTTTCTAGTGCTATTGTGAAATGAATTGTTTCCTCTGTTTGTCTCTCAGTGAGTCTATTACTTGTCTATAGAAAATTTTGATTTTAGGGTGTTGGTCTTGTACCTAGTTACTGTAGTGAATCTGGAAATTTCTGAACTTCGTAAATTTTAAGGAATTTATTTGCAACTCAAAGACAAACAAAAACTCATTTTAACATCTGCTTTGACTTTACTAGCCATTTTTCTGATGCCAAAAAGATTGAAGAGCAAAGGAATGATTATGTACTGAATAACGTGTGTTTAATTACAATATTTAGTTATTGACCTCACAATAATTATAGCCCTCAGTTGAATAAAATTGTGTTTCTAATTACCTAGACAAATTACTGCATACATCTACACAGCTTTTTTATTTCATTTTGTCTATTGTTTTTTCTCAATC
Organism: Thryonomys swinderianus; assembly: GCA_004025085.1. Taxonomy (NCBI): domain Eukaryota; kingdom Metazoa; phylum Chordata; class Mammalia; order Rodentia; family Thryonomyidae; genus Thryonomys; species Thryonomys swinderianus. The sequence goes on along the minus strand of PVIC010020260.1, from coordinate 28,522 downwards.
CTGACTGTCACCATTCTGAGTATGCTTTTCACTACCGACATTTCCATTTCTTTGATGAAAGTGCACAATTTGAAGTATTTTATTCTGTTTTCTGACAAGTGATACAATGGAAAATGCCCATCTCATTTAGTAGACCATTATTTACTTTTTGAACATTTTTAGCAAACATCCTGAAATGATAAAATAAAACATCAGAATATTTGGTTTTAGCTTATACCAAAAAATCAATTTCATTTTCATTCAGACTCTTCTAAATTTGAGTTAAAGTTGGAGTGTTGGCACAGATATTTGTTTTATTGCATTAAAATATTTCTATTAATATATTTTGGGACTACCAAATGAATACAGTTGTGAGAACTCAATATATACATATAATGCACCTTAATTCTTCTCTCTCTCTCTCCCCTTTTTAAATCCCTTTCTTTTTCCTCCCTTCCTACTTTTCCAACTCTTGGTCTCATTCCTTTTTATAAATGCTCTATGTTGATTTTTTTTTTTCTTGGAAGCTGTTTTTTAACCCATGTATTTCTCTTTTCCCTTCCCCCTCTCAGCATCTTTTCTTCTTTATATTACTTACAAAAGACCTTCCTACTGCAAGTTTATCTAACTTCTATTTGGTGTACAGGCTTAAATATTGAATAGTTTCTCTCACTTGAGAAATTACATATGTAATATGTAATTATCTGTGTGAATTAAAATATTTTTACATATAGTGGATATTTAAGAAGTAATTTAACATCAGTGTTCCAATAATATTTCTTCGTAATATTATTCAACGGAGAAAATTATTATTGACCCCTCTCATCTCTAATATTCCTGATACCGCAAATAAAAAATACTATTTTGAGCAATAGTGGTGTGTAATTAGCAGTTTGCTAGTTATCAAGTAAGTGAAGTGAGTAGGTTAAAACATGTTTCAATCTTTCACTGGATAGTCCAGTACATACTATTTTTTTACTTTTTATCATAAGTAGCAAAATAAATTCATATTAAATATCTTTAATTTTAGATAATGCTTAATATAGAATGAATACTATTTAACTGGTTCAAATGACTTTATTATAAAATTTATAATGCTAATGCTTTTCTTTCTTCACCTTGAGTATTGCTAACATTTTACTCTGTTGTATAAAATAATTTATTTTCAATATTTCTAAAAAAATGTGTTTAATATTTTCTTAAACCCTCAAGTATGAAAAACAATTAAGTCAAAGAAAAAACACAATCTAGAAATAGGGGAAGTAAATGTATAAATATATTAGCCAAAAGTTTATTAATTTAAAAATACTGTAGATGCCACAACATGACCAAGAACAGATAATAACCCGTAGCAAGACACCCACAGAATATGGAAATATGTGTTGTAAAGTCGCACAACTAGGTCTAGGGATCGCTCTCTCTCCACACAACTGAATTTGGGTAACACCCCAAAACCAATCCTTCTTATATTGTGCCAAAAGGAGGAAAATATCAGTTTATCATTCCCAGGAATCTGTAAAGCCCTAAGGCAGAACACACGCTTGCTAGAGTTTGTGAACTCACCTTCAATAGCATTTTCCCCACTCTAGCCTTGTTAAAGGTACCCGAGTATGGACGCATGTCATACACACAGTATCTAATAGCCTGGATTCGGGGTCAAGCGTGCCTGGGGAAAACCCAGGCGATGACAGCACACTGTCAGTCTTACCCAGACACTCAGTGAGAGGCACCCGGGCTGGGTGCATATGCTTAAATCTGATGGGCTGGGATTTAGCTCCGTGATTCCAGCGTCTGCCTGGCAAGCACAAGTCCTGAGTTCGATCTCCGGTACCACACACCACAGGACTGGACATAATGGCTCACACCCACCAGGAATAAGTGCCACACACCACAATGACAGGCATGGAGGCTCACACCTAAAATCCCAGCACTTTGGAGGCAGACACAGAAGGATTTTTGTGAGATTGAGGCTAGCCTAGGCTACTAGTGAGTTCAGTGTCAATGTGAACTATATAATGAGACCCTGTTTTAAAAAACAAACAAAAAAGAAATTTTACTAAAATTATTTTTTAGTTGTGAAAGTTTAATGAGCCACCACAACCAGAGAATGGCAAAATACATTTATCAGTTATGTCTCCTCTTTAAATGTATACCACCCATTAACTTATACATGCAATATCTCATTTATACTAATTACAAAGTAGCCCATATGACTAATAATCATATATAAATTTATATTATTAAATCAGATTACTATTTTACTTTTACATTTTTCTTCATGTAGTCTAGGACTTTTGATGGACTACAATTACATCATATAAAATTAAAGTTTGAGGTATAACCTACAGGTTCAAGAAAAATGAACATGTGGCTTACGTATTTCCTTTTCCTTTCCCTTCTTACTTTGGTATGTGCTTTCTTTAAAGCATCTGTTTTAGTGTTTGATAACCCAGCATCTGGTCCCTGAAATAAAATTAAAACATAGTAACCAAGGAGTTAATTTTTATTCTTATCAACAGGTATTTATTGTGCACCTTATATGTGAAATGATTTGCTCTAAATCTGGATATAAAACTAAATAAAACATTGTTTCTAACACAGAGGAACCCACAGCCTAAAGGGGGAGAGGAAATAGGGTTGCCCTTCTTTTTGACATTTTCATTCATCTCTTTGTTCATTATGGGAGCCCCTGATAACTCCCTGCAGTATATAGTTTTTCGAAGTATTCCAGAAGGCATTTCAATTGCCAAGAGCTCATAGTTCGTTGCTCGTTGTGGTATCACTTTTGGTCCTGGTCATAATTGAGCCCAACAGTCCAATTTCAGTGGCTGAGCTCACATTTTGCACCTGAATTCTAGCTCCTCTCATGTAGCTGAGCTATTGACTGAGTCTTCTAACTTGACACTACTTAGTGTGTTCTTGTGCCAATAACCTGCCCTGTACTCCAGACCTCTATAAAAGCAGTTCTAACCTTCCTTGTGCTACTATTCTGGAGTTTTGCCTCTTTACCTTCCCCTGTAACTGGAAAAATACATCAAATCCCCTGTCTTCTATTTAGAAGTCACTTCCCTGCTGACCTAGAAACTTACTCGTTCTCAGTGGTCTGTACAGCAATGTAATGGCCAATATTTCTTTATTGGATTGTTATAATAATACATGAATTAAATGTTGAAAATATTCCTATTGACCTATTTTCTTTTTGCTTATGCTGTTTGCCCAGGTAACCTTAACACAGTGTTGTAAAACTCTAATTGCAGACTAGTTTGTTAACTAATTATTTAACACTTTGTCATCTTTCAATTTTTCTTGGATGGTCTTTCTTCGATTAAATATGCAATTTAAAATTTTTGTTCTCTCAAATTTCTTTAGCTTTCTATAAGCACCTGATTCCATTAATATTATAATAGAGCAAGAAGTTACGAGGACACTATCATTGTGTTAATAGTAGGATCAGAAACTAATATTTCTGAAGACAATAGTGCATAAGACAGTGCCTGAACGTGTGAGAGATAATATCTGTCATAAGGACATCTTAAATGTGTAAAAGGATATAATCCAGTTGGATAGTGGAGGAAGGTATAATTTTTCTGTAAGACCAAACACTTAAACACCCCGGAAAAAATAAAATAAAATAACAATAATTAGAGTTTCTTGCCCCATGGAAACAATTCGAGAGTGTGTGAGGTGAATTTGTGGATAAAGTTGACAGTGAAGAACCTGTTGGAAAATGATAAAATTTGTCCAAATTTTTCCTATGTGGAATTAAAAGAATTAAGTCCACTTTAAAAATAAAACACCAGTATTACTATGATGATGGATTCGCAAAGAAAATATGAGAATCAAAGATCTTCCTTACGATGACTGCCTGGGAGCAAAGCATCATGCTGAATGACTGAAGTAGGACACGTTGGAAAGTAATACAGCCTAAACAATATTTAGTTGTTTATGAGAAGAATCAAATACTCTCTCACTAATTTATGCCATAATTAGTTGAATGTAACAAGCAAAGTGTTAAATGCAGCCAGTGTGAATAAACAGAACTGACAAAAATACTTGATCATATGGTATGTAATTTCTGACAGACAAGGGAGACATTAAAATATATGGAAAAAAAACACAGTGTTTAAAATTACAAAACCATAAGAAGGGATTGAAAGAAAGTAACGGCTTTTGCCTCCAAGCCCTTTGAGAGACCTGATATTAAGAGGAAATAGGTGCTTGAGGAAGAACTTTCCAGGTAGGGACAGTTCAGTGGAAAACTAGATGAAGAAGAGTGACTCAAGACTCATGAAAAATGAAGTCACAGAGTAAAAACATACACAAAAATAGTTTTCATGAAATCAGGGTAATGTCTTGAATTAAGTAGTGGAATCAAACTGGATCTCAATTCCACATATCGTTTTGAGTGGATTTTATAAATTTGTGTTTCCTACAGGAAAGCGCAGGGAAATGTGCACCGAAGTACTGAGAGCTAGTAGCTCTGAAGACAGAGAGATAAGGTTTACAAAGTAAGGGGAGCCATCTCGACTATCCTTTCTAAAATTAGAAAATACACGAGCTGGTTCAAAAGGAAAAAAAAAAAAAGAAGAAGCATTGAAAAGAGTAGACTGTGGGGGGAAAAAGTTTGGAAATGCTACAGAGAAGCCTTGGATGTAAAAAATGAGAAGTTTTTCCTATTTGGGTATGTAGAGTGATAAGAACTGACAGGGAGCACTTTGAGTGGATTAGTAGGGGAAGATATAAAACAGGAGTATGAGGAAAACACAGAAATGGTAACAGTAAAAAGAAAAGGTTAATGACTGAAGACTTTTGGTTGTGAATGGTGAAGGAAAATACAGAGATTTTCCTGCCTGACCTGTTAAACTTTTTACTTATGCAGAAATTTTGTGTCACTTCCAACTGGCAATCCCCATGTAACATTCCTATCAAACTAACACAGACCTTCAAGGAACCCATTAATGCATTTACTGTGCTAATGAACAGAACCATTTGATAATTGAACGTAGTTAGGGATCAAGCTAAAACAAGGAACATATAATCTCTAGCTTAAAAAGATGTAAATTTGTATGTATGTGTGTGTGTGTGTGTGGTACTGAGGATTGATCTCATGACTTTGCATTTGTGAGGCAGGCAGCGACATAACGGAGCTAAATCCCCTGCCCAGTAAACCCGATTTTGACAATTCCATGTGGGGTGTCCAAATTCTTTGTCCTTAATAGTCTTATTCATAAAGGAAAATGTTAATAACTTAAAAATATAGAAATATTAAATAACTGAACATACATATTTCAGAGTAGACCTTAGAAAGGGAAACTGAAGACTCAGATTTCTATGCCTGATCACTGCCTATAATTTCATCCATTTTATACATTTTATTTTCATTTTATACATTTTGAATTTCAAATCATTTCATAAAGACATTGAAAACATGAATGTCACTAAGCTAAAATTGTCTAATTTATTTTAACCCCTGTCCAGCTCTACTGTTTTAAAATTCTTGTGATTTTTGCCTCGAATTGTCTTGTGCAGAAAAATATTTTTTTACAAATTGTCAAATACTACATATTTGTGAGCTCTCATGTGTTTTATGTGGCTCCTCTGCAGTGACATTTTATTAGATTACCTGTACATTAGTTTTTAGTATTAACTATATACAAATGTTACACATAAAGTACCTTTGATTTTAATAGAATCGTGTTTTAACACCTCTGAATTAAACATGTATCATTGTTATGGTGCTGCTCTTTGAAGGTCTCTGATCCCTTTAACATCAAACAAAGAAATATATTAAAGCACCAACCGAGAATGGCCTTAGGTGGACTCTAGATGAAGTCCAATGGGATGTGTGGTAATCTGTCACTCATTTGAATGCTTGAGCTTATCTGCTTCTGCTTGAGAAGTGTCCAATTCATGTTACAAACATGTTGAAACATATGAATTCAGGATATTCTCCAATCTCCTTTCTGATGAAATGATAGTTCAAATGCCTTTGACTCTTGCAGAAATTGTCACCTGATAGAAGACATACAGCTATTTTTCTTAGCTAAAGTCAAGAATTTCTTGTACCTATTTGTTCAAAGATTTCAAATGTATTGCATGCTAAGCTTCTCCAATTATAAGTGAGAAAAGAAATGTTCAAAGTCAAATGTGTGCTAAATGAACCTAGAGAATATGAAAGAAAACAACACTGCAATCAGTGTAAGCATTAGTTTTGGATTCTCAAATGCTCAGAACTAACATGTGCATTGTGTTATTAGTGGTCTCCTTCCTGAGTTTTCCCCATTTCATATACATATTAGATAGATAGATAGATAGATAGATAGATAGATAGATAGATAGATAGATAGATAGATAGATGATAGATAGGTATAGATAGATAGAATAGAAATCATCTTATTGTTTTTAATATTTTGGCTCTGTGAAGTCATTTTTAATGTAAATTGCCTAAAAATATTTTATGAGAATAGGTATAGGATTAACAAATTTATATTTGTTACCAAAATCTGCTCAAGAACAGTTTAAAAGACAAAGGTGTACAGAAAACGGGTTGTAACAAAAAGATACTCTAAGTGACCTACTATAAAAGAACTGCTATTCAAAAATTTGCTGTTTCTTGGACATGATCATTATCAATCTTTTAATTTTACTATTTACTTGAGTGAATTGGTATAGGTAAATATATAGGGAATCCAATTGTATTGGAAAACCGCATATACATACTGGTTATGTGCAAACTGAAAAGTATAGAGTAATTTATTTTAATTTATAAACAAGTTTAATGTTATGTACATGGTTTTCACTGAAATTTATCATAGTTTGGAGAGATTTTATTGGAAGTTTTCTATCAACAGTCCATTATTTGCAATTGCTGATTAATATGTCCTAAAACTTCAGTCCAATGTACTTATCATTATATGTATTTGCTACCAAGAAGATAAAAATCATAGAACCCCAGGGCCGGAGATTTAGCACAGTGGTTCCGGCGCCTGCCTTGCAAGCGCAAGGTCCTGAATTGGGTCCCGATGGTAACCACATACAATGCTGGGTGTGGTGACTCACGCCCACCAGCCATCAATACCACATACCACAGTGCCCGACGTGGTGGCTCGCGCCTGTAATCCCAGCATTTGGGAGGCAGAGACAGGAGGATTGCTGAGTTCGAGGCTTGCATGGGGTACATAGTGAGCTCAGGGCCAGCCTGAACTACAAAGTGAGACCCTGTCTCAAAAAAAAAAAAAAAAAAAAGAGGAGTGGACAACTGAAAAAATTAACAAGTGATGGTCATCATATCTGTGCTATGATATTGCAACTGTGTTATAAATAGGCAAAAAGAATTTAAAAATTCTTTAAAGTTTTCTACAGGTAAAAGATGATAGGTATTCCATAGAACACTCAGTGACTCTTGGTATATTTCAGTATTTGCCAGATATACTGAAGTTTCTGAGAATGTCGAAACCTAGACATAAGGAGTTAAACCATTAAACAATGTCTTAAAGAGTACTAAAATAAGAAACTGGAAAGCACTCAGTTTTAGAAAATAAAAATACCAGTATGAACTGAACAAATTTTAAGTGCCATCTCCAGACATTCCATTTTATTTTATTAGCAGCATTAATCAGTAATCTAAATATGTATCCATTTTGAATTGACCAAATATCCTCTTCAGTTGATTTTTGTTTCAGCACATTCACAATAAACTACTACAAAGAGAACTTTTAAATGTATTTCACCTTATGTGAAAATACTTTGGCACTTCTTTTGATGTCTATAACTCAGAACTATAAATAATCTCATACATACTTAGAGAAATGATACAAATTCCTGACTAAATATCTTAGGCTTTATTTAAAATCTGAATTATTTAGAGATAAATAGAGAGATAAATAGATATCATGAAAACACACCATTTGTGGAGAAGTACCCGTAACAGGCTGTGGGGATCCCTCTCTCAAAGTGGCAAACATTACAGTTCTCTTCAGTATAACTCACTACTACTGGCTCCCTTCCAGATACACATCTCTTCTTGGTTTTGTTTGTGTTCTCTCTCTGTAGCATTTCTAAAAATGGCTATGTACAAAATATTTAGTTTTCTTTCTTTGCTTATATTTCCACATCATTGCATTATAAATTTAATATTTTCTAGTGTATAGACACTATAATTTTTCCTGTAGAGAAGTTATTTAAGCATTGCATTCTTCTGTCACAATTAGTTTTTGTTTACAGTGAGTATGACAGAGAGTCTGGAAAGGATCCCAGAAGGGTAGGAATTGAACAAGTATAATATAAAAATGTATTTAATATATAGTAATATGTAATAATATATAATATATAAAACTATAATAAAATAATAATTTTTATTTTTATTTTTTGAAATAGAAATTATCATCAAACCCCTATTTTTTTTCTTTTATCCTCTAAATGGAATTGAACTCAGGACCCTGAGGTTGCCAAGCAGGCATGGCACCACTGAGATAAATTCTTGCCTTTAAAATAATCTTTATAGAAGTTTTTTTATTTGACATTTTCAAAGTCACTATCATATATAAAAAGAAAAATGATATTTTGATTTTTTAAAGAAATTTATATTTCTATTAGACTTTTTCAGTTATATGGTCATATATTTTGCTATAATACCTACCATCTAATACATATCTAATAGTTAAATTATTTGTTTTATATTACAAAGCATATGTGTACACAATCACTAGGATACTATTATTCAGTGTTGTTTTATTCTGTATATGTCCACACAGACCTGAAGATTTAGTTTAAATTTTTCTTCTAGAATATAATTTTTTACAGCCTTGCAATGACATCTTCTGGGGAATTTTGTGATGGCAGAAAGGCTGACAGGTTTAACTAGTAAAGATGTGCATTTATTACCTAATTTATTTGCTATCTTTCACACTGTCAGTGCACATACATTAACAATATCAATAATGCACAACTTTCTTTGCACAAAAATAACGAACATTTATGTATTTCTGTAGCTCATTGTGAAGGAATCTTTCTAGGTAGTAGATACTTGGAAATCTCAACTTTATTAGAAAGAAAATATTTTTAAAAAGAAAATGTTAGCATGCAAATTAAATATTTGAAACAATTTCAGCACTAATGCTCTGTGTGTTTTTCTTAAAAAATTATATGATAAAATAATGTTTTAATATATTTGAATATTTCAGGCATGTTCCAATTAAAATGAGCATTTTTACAGAATACAATGCATTAAGGACATTTTATTATTACTACTTTTATTTGAAAAATATATATTGAATACATAATTCAAAGAGTGACTAACATGTTAGAGTTACTCTGCTAACTCCCATTCAGACACATTTTAAAACCTTTTCTTCTTTCATGGTGATAAACCTGTCCATTATCTACAATATATAAAGAACTCAAACAGATCAGCCTCCCCAAGTTTAAAGACCCAATTCAGAAATGGGCATCTGAAATGAACAGACACTTCTCAGAGGCAGAAGTCAAAGCAGCCAAGAAGCATATGAAGAAATGTTCCACATCACTGGTCATTGGTGATATGCAAATGAAAACAACACTGAGATTTCATCTCACTCCACAAAGAATGGCTGCTATCACGAAATCACCAACAATAAATGCTGGCATGGCTGTGGGGAGAAAGGAACCCTTCTCTACTGTTGGTGGAATTGCAGACTTGTGCAACCATTGTGGAGATCCATGTGGAGATTTCTCAGAAAACTAGGACTACGGGTCCCATTAGACCCTGCTATCCCCCTGTTAGCAATATACCCAAAAGAATTTTAAAAATCACATTGGAAAGGCAAATGTGCACCCTTGTTCATAGCAGCTCAGTTCATGATAGCTCAGTCTTGGAAAGAACCCAAATGCCCATCAACTGGAGAGTGGATAAAGATGTTTTTTTGTTTTTGTTGTTGTTGTTGTTGTTGTTGTTGTTGTTGTTTTAATATATAAAATGGAATATTACTCTGCCATAAAGAATGACAAAATCGGGCTGGAGATTTAGCTCAGTGGTTCCGGCGCTTGCCTAGCAAGTGTGAGGTCCATGGTTCAATCCCCAGTAACCACATACAACAACGCCATGAGCAATCAGGACTGCATACCACAAAGCTGGGTGTGGTGGCTCATGCCTGTAATCCCAGCACTTGGGAGGCAGAGGCAGAAGGATTGCTGAGTTTAAGGCTTGCCTGGGCTACATTGTGAGCTCAGGACCAGCCTGAACTACAAAGCGAGACCCTGTCTCAAAAACAAACAAACAAAAAAGAATGACAAGATCAATCCATTTAGGTACAAATGGAGACACCTGGAGGCTATACTAATAAGTGAAATCAATAGATCACAGATAGTCAAATTCTGGATCTTCTCTTTGGCATGAACACCTGTAGATGCAAATGAGCTCTAGAAAGTATGACAGCTTTTATAGAGTGGGAAATTTCCATAGGAAATTTGGTGTGGGAATATAATGAGGGGAAGGAATAAATATGATACAGAAAGAAAATAAAAGAATATGTATAAAGGGAGTGGAGAAGTGTGGGTGGGTAGGGATATGGGTAAAAATAAGTATTAACTTGTGTTATATACTGGTACAAATTCCCCAATGTTATACGTCCCCAATGTTATACGTCTCACAATGTATATAAATTGTATCAATAAAGCATTCAATTTAAAAAAATAAAAATTTCCAACATACTGTTTTGTCACAATATTTTTGGGAACAAGATAGAGAAGATGGATTTTTGTACTATGAAATATAGTCAAATTAATACTGCATACTGATAGTTCTTTTTTTTAAATTCAGTATTCCTACCGGCATGTGCTATCTAAATATTTTTCTTTGTTATAAAAAGGAATGAAGGGCCGGAGGGTTAGCTCAGTGGTTCCGGCGCCTGCCTCACAAGCGTAAGGACCTGAGTTCGATCCCCGGTTACCACATATAATGCTGGGCGTGGTGGCTCACGCCTGTAATCCCAGCACTTGGGAGGCAGAGACGGGAGGACTGCTGAGTTCGCGGTGGCTTGTCTGGGCACCATAGTGAGCTCAGGCCCAGCCTGAACTACAAAGCAAGTCCCTGTCTCCAAAAAGCAAAAAAAAAAAAAAGAAAAAGAATGAAAATTTGTAACAAAATAATATGTGAGAATCATCAAAGTAGTTACTGAGAGACAAAATTTTATCTTGCAAAGATGTGCTTGTGCTAAACAATTTTTATGAAAGACCTATAGACATGATCTCACTGAAGAATACCATTTCTACAAAAGGTTTTTAAAACAACTATTCTAAAATTCTGAGTAGGCTGAAATCACAAATTAATAATTTAAATGCTAATTCTAAACAATTGAAATAATATAAAAATCTTTTAAAATATTTCTCTATAACATGATCTTTTTATTTATATAAGTTATCATAAATATATGACATGAATAATAATATTCTTACCTAGAAGGATATCATAATATTAGTAAAATACAAGACTACATTTTTTTTTTTTGAGACAGGGTCTCGCTTTGTAGTTCAGACTGGCTCTGAGCTCACTATGTAGCCCAGGCAAGCCTCCAACTCAGCAATCCTTCTGTCTCTGCCTCCCGAGTGCTGGGATTACAGGCGTGAGCCACCACGCCCAGCACTGTGGAATGTGGTGTTGATTGCTAGTGGGCGTGAGTCTCCATGCCCAGCATGGTATGTGGTTACCGGGGAATCAAACTCAGGACCTTGCCTTTGCAAGGCAGGCACTGGAACCACTGAGCTAATCCTCTGGCCCAAGCCTACATTTCTTAAAAAATATACCCATTGTTCCACTTTCCATGATCAAAGTGGGAATAACTTTTTTCTTCAATAACTTCTGCCAAAAAGAGACTGTGATTGTTTATCACTCATTATCTTCAGTATAGAATCACATGGTCTGGGCAACAAGTAGAAAATTGTATTTTTTCCTTTAAAAATGTTCATTGATTTTTATAACAATTATTTTTACATCAAACATACAAATATAAAAATTGCACAAGTGCTGTATCTTATAATGTTTTGATCCACATACATACTGCATAATGTTTAAATAATGTAAACGATATTTATCTCCTCAAATATTTGTCTTGTCTTTTTTCAATAAATTGATTTTATTGGTACAGTTTAAGAATGCATTATGAGCACATTCATTCTGTGAGCTAGCCACTTGTACTTTCTCAGGTTAAATTTGAAATTACCTCCAAATAGCCTTAAGAAATTTTGTTCATTGCATTTGATAATCAATTTTCTTTGATACCTTAATTATATGGTCATAGTCTCAGTAAATAATATTGATTCTAATTAATAATGATGCATTTTATAAATTTAAGTGAAGAGAAGGATCACATTATTACAAGAACAAAATTCTAGCTAGTTTTAAAATTGATACTAAGTACTGTATTTTTGCATATACTTAACTTTTTTCTCTTGGAGTTTGATTAATACAATAAACCCTAAGTGTTTATTTACAAAATACATAAGATACATTAAGTAAAATCTATTAAAAAGGCTGACAGTATGAAACGGCATGTGATTGGTCTTTGAGTAGCTTAGAAAAACTGGAGAGGAAACAGTGAATTGGAACGATTACCATCTCTAAGTCACTGACATTCCATATAGAAGAGTGTGAGAAAAATGCATGATTGATATTGTGAAATAGTAAATATTCAAAGGAAAAATGGGGATTAAGGGTAAATAATGAAAAAAGAAAAAATATGGTTAAGAAAAAGAAAATGCTGGTGTATATGGGAGGGAGGGGGAGGGGGAAAATGAAAATTAAGTTGTGTCATATACTAGTACAAATTCTCAATGTGGAGTGTAATTGTAATGTGTATATATAATGCACCAATAAAATGTAAAAAGAAAGAACAAAAGAAAGAAAGAGTGCAAGAGAGATTATTCCATAGCGAGAGATTGTTCCAAGAGAGATTATTCCATATTTGATTTTTCACATGCTTTGGCCAAACCTGGTCCTGGAGCATGAAAATGGCCAACAAAGACATATTTTCTTGAGAGCATGTGTGAGGGGGATTGTAAGTCTATGGACCATAGAGTGTCTTAGGAAGAGTCATAGTAAAAGAAACCCTATACCCTAAAGCAGAAAGATGAGATTTAACTCCTAAGCAAGACAAAATTGAGTTGTGAACAACTAGAATGTATGGGGCCTTTCTGGAAAACCATTAGTATGTCCATTGTCAGCGAAGAAACAGTTTGATCATTAGGGGTGGCACAACACAGTTGGTAGGTTATTGTAACAATTTGCTTTATACTGCACCATCTAAATGCATATGAGCCTCAAATGGTGAGCAAAATGTCAGTCACACTAAGATGATTGTGGTCATGCCAAGCTGCATCTTTTCAACAAGGTGGATAAAAAGAAAGTGGATATATTTATGTCAGAGCAAAAGAAAGTGACAGTATGTGTGTGTGTGTGTGTGTGTATATATATATATTTTTCCAATTTTTCAGTTAATCACTTAATACTTAGGTACCATACTTGGCATTTTTGTTTGTTTGTTTGTTTGTTTTAAATTAAAAAAACCTACAGACTCAAAAAGTAATTTGCCCCTGCTATTTTATCTTATTTAAAACTCAAGTGGATCATTTGTGTATGGGTCATCCTCCAACAAATCTTATGAATGAGAAGCATCTGATGAGTGACTAGACCACAAGAATTCTTGATGGATGAATAAATAGATGACTAACATTTTGTAGTTCCTGCTATGTTAGATTAATTAGAAATTAGTAATATTTTAGTGTATTCTCAACAATGTAGGTCATTCAAGTGCACAAGTTTTCATCTTCCTGCTGGCACCTTCAGAGTGACAGAGGAGTAAAGTAATTCAGTGAAAAATTATGGAAAAAGTGATAATAAAATAAAGAAATATAGCTAATGTAAGGATTAAAAAGGGAGCAACATTTTCAAGAGTTTAGTACAGCTTTTATAGAGTGGAATATTTCTATAGGAAATGGTGCGGGAGTGTGATGAGGGGAAGGAATAAATATGATACAGAAAGAAAATAAAAGAGCATGTATAAAGGAAGGAGGAGGGGGGAGTGGGTAGGGATATGGGTAAAAATGAGAATTAACTTGTGGCATATACTGGTACAAATTTCCCAATGTTATATGTGATTTTGAGATGTATATAAATTGTACTAATAAAGAATTCAATTAAAAAAAAAGAGTTTACATTCAGCAATGTTTTCTGATTTTTTCCAAAACCCTTGTCTCAGCAACTCTTCATTGGTACCAGTCTATCCATCCATAAAAAGCTGCTAACAATTAACTCTTTTCATAACAAGATGAGCCAGTTTATGCAAGATTCTTACTTTCACAGCTTAAACGTTTGTCCTGAATATGAGTCATGCGAAAAGTTGTAATTCAGTGATCTTTCTGATTTTTATAGACACATATTAATACTATTTCAATGGCATTATGAACCTGAGCCCATGGCTGCTTTTATATGCTAATCACCGAGTCCAGTACTGCTCACTAAGACTTAACCTCTACTACAGCTTGAGAACTCACTTCTTCTTTAAAACATAAGACAAATTTTATTATAATGAGTTCAGGAAAAATATATTTGCATTGAACACATTCTGACTCTCTGGTCTTAGTTATGGTGTTTTATACATTTTAAATGATTTCATTTTTAAATTAATTTTACAAATGTATCTATTTTGCAGGTAATCAATTTATAAGTGAACAAAAATTGTGTAATTTACCCGAAATGGTATGAGATTATGGAAGAAATTACAGTACAAGGATCTTTCAGAAGGATTTAAAATATTGAGCCAAATAAGTTTTTAATTTTGTTTCTGTATAAAATACTTGGATTTACATATCAAACACTTATTAAAATTAATTTATAAATGTCAAGCTTCTGATACATCTTATTAAGCCTAGATAACTGTTTATGTTACAAGTATTATCTTAATTAGAATTTGAATATTGAAATCACAAATAAACAAACAGGAACTTGACGAAAATCAACAGATTCTTATCCAAAACAAAGTGAAATATTTTAAGATAAATTATTACTCAAATTGTATTTGAAATTTTACAGGCTGTTATTTCACCGTGTTTCAGAATAGGATTAAAACATATTAAATATGAACAAATATTAAAGGCACAATTTTAATTTCAGAAACTTACATAGCCAATCCACCTAAAAGCTCAAGAAACACATTAATTTTTCTATCACAATTTCTAAAAGCAGGTCAATACTATTTTTAAAATAATATTTAAAGTAATATTTTTATATTTTTATATACATGTCAATATAATGACTTTCTTTTTCTCATAGGTTAATAAATGTTGGAATTTATAAAGTTAAAACCCTTTGATATTGGCTTGAATAAAATCAAAAATATATAATTTATAAATTCAAATATTTTAAGTAGATCAAAAGCAAATATATGTTGTCAACAGGAACCATTTTAGAAAGAAAAATTTCATATGATTTAGTTCCTTCTTACTTTTTGAATTTTCTTATTTCCTATAATAAGGATTTGCTATTTAAATGAGAAAAGTAACTAAATTTTAAATGGCCAATTTATATTATCACAAAATAATGAATAATTCAATTTATAATTAACTGAGTAGATGAATTTAAGTCTAGGTGAATGAACATTGAAAGATGAAAAATGTTAGCATATTTGCTTAGAAAAAAATTGTATATTATCTCTATGAAAATATAAAGCTCTACACTCTCTGAAAGAAATAAGCATATTAAAGTGAATATTTTTAAATTTTTATTTCTACTTTATAGGTCATTGAAGTCACCTATGACATGTCACTTTATATTTTCTAAAATGTTTCATTTTAATTTTTGCTTCTGTAGAGGCTAATTGTTCCTTGTATTTGAAACCAGTGCTTTATTTCTGCCCAAATACTTATTTTCTTAATTGAATTATTTATTGATATATTTTATATACAGCACATGATCACACTCAACATTGGGAAATTTGTACCAGTATATGACACAAGTTAATTCTCATTTTTACCTATGTCTCTACCTATCCTAATATCCCCACCCCCATATATATATATGCTTTTTCTTTTTTATAAATTTCTTTTTTTTTCTTTTTAAATTCTTTTAAAGACTTCTTTTTCATTCTGTGGCCATATTCTCCTTCTTTTGAAGTATTTTTTTTAATATGTCTTCTACTCTTTTTTTTCTCCACTTTATTTTTATCTTTCATTTGTTTTAGACAGGATCTCACTTCATAATTCACATGGGTCTTGAATATGCTGTGTCGCTCAGATTTGCCTCAAATTTGCAGTAGTCTTGCTGCCTCCACTTTCTGGGTACTGTATTAACGGGCTTGCACTCCTATGCCTAGTCAGTCTTCACCTTATAAAAACATATCTCAGTTTCCAGGTTCAAAATATACGTTTAAATTTTTTCTTGGCTCCTTTATTTTCTGCTTGTACCCTTTTCCATTCAGTTTCTTGTCTTGCCCAATGGATTCACTCTGCTAGGTCTCATGGGTTTGTGACTTTCACTGTTTTCTTGTAAGATAGTCTTTAGAATTTTTTGAAATGTAAACTTTGTGAAGTTTTTTAGATAATTTTGTCATGAAACTAACTTATTTCCCCATCAATTTTGAAAGATAGTTTTGCATGATATATCAATCTAGGTTGGAAATTGTTTTCCTGTGATACCTGAAACCCTTTACTCCAGGTTCTCCTTAGGTTGAGTGTTTGCATTACTAGTTATTTGAGAGATGCTGATGAAAACAACACTGAGACTCCATCTCTCTCAACAAAGAATGCCTGCTAGCTAAAAATTAACCGGTAACAAATACTAGCAAGGCCAAGGAGAAAAAGGAACACTTCTGTTGGTGGGAATGTAGACTGATATGACCACTATGGAGATCAGTGTGATGATTCCTCAAAAAACTTGGATTAGAGATCCCATTTGACCCTGCTATTCCCCTGCTAGTTATGTACACAAAAGAATTTAAAGTCTCATATCCCAGTGACATATGTGCACTTATATTCATAGCAACTCAATTTGTGATAGCTAATTTTGGAGACAACCTAAATGCCCACCAACTGGAGACTGGAAAGAGAAGATGTGATTTTTCTATGGAATGAAGTATTATTCTGCCATAAATAATGATAGTCATTTATATTCAAATGGATGTACCTTCAGGACATACTTATAAGTGAAATAAATAGGTCACGGATCTGTGAATGTCATATCTTTTCTCTGGTATGAGAATGTATGGTAGATCTAGAATATATGATAAACATTGTGAAATAGAAAATATTCAAAGGAAAATGAGGTGTAAGGGTAAGTAACAAGGGGAAGAAAACATGATGGTAATAAAAAAGAGAAACAAAGCTTATGTATACAGGGGAGGAGGGTTGTAGGCTGGGTGGGGGAATGGGAAAAATGAGAATTAAATCTCTCAATATTGTTTGTGATCATGATATATAAATGTACCAATGAAGATAATTTTTTGTAAAAAATGTATCTTGACAAAAGTAAAAACAAATATTGTTTAACTTTATTTTGATATAGATGACTGCATAATCAATTGGAGAAAAAAGAGAATGATACCATAAAATATATATTTAAGCCAATAGATAATGTGTATTCATAAAGTATGAATTTTGTGAACTTTCACTCATACAGATATACAATTTCTTCATGGTGGTACGCTGCTGAAAAATGAAGACTGCTGTAATAGGGTTATGAAGGATCTGATGGCACCACTCCAACATTAGTAAATCACTGAAAGCATCTTTGAAAGGAAGGGCTATGAATCAATTATTGAAAAAAATATTTGAGTATTGAGATCAGACTTTGAATACAGCCAGATACCACAAAAAGGGGGAAAATATAATTTGTCTAAATAGCTTGTGCCATTTTTAAATGTTTTCCTTTTCTTTTCTGTTTTTCTTTCTCTTTTTGTAATTTTTACACTAAGTGATGATAATCTTTGGAATTTTTTAAAGCAATACTAAATCCATGGCACCACCATGTATATTGGATTAGTGAGATTCATGTACACTAATTAAATGGCTCTGGCCATGTGCCATAGTAGATGTGAGAAGCTTTTAACAGAAACATTGATGGAGTGTAAGATAAAGAGTAAGGAGCAGTTTTGAGGTACATTTTTTTTAAATGATGTTGCTGAATGTTATGTCCTATGAAGCTATCAAAACACAGACTATATAAGAAGTCTAGGCTAATTTAGTATCATGAAACATAAGTGAAATAGTATTTTGCACACATTTAAGAGACATATATACTTATTTGTACAGACATACATACTTTCAACCATAACCTGACAAAAAAGAGAAAGACGTAATGTCCACATTTATGACGTTTTTGGTTCTCCACATAACGGAAACCATTGCTCTGTATTACTTCTGGATTTTTACTAACATAACCATGAATGAATGACAATATCTTCAAATGCGTGCTCTGAAGGAAATGATAAGCAATGAATAAATCTTTGAAAATGAAGATTAGCAAAAGAAAAGGCAGATAATGAGCATTTAATTAGAAAATGTGGTCTTCATTTCAGAAAAAAAAACAATAAGAGAAGAGATTGAGGCTTATCATTCTTTAGGAATTAAACAAAAGCATTAATATCTGTTAAATGATAAAGGAAGCAAATTAACTGAATTTGAGTGTGTCAGTAAGAGAAACCAGGAAACATGAAAGTTTAAGAAACATATTTAGGTGATTTTATTAAGAATCAATACTAGCACTAAACAAGAAATTAGAGGAGAGTTCAGTATTTTTATTAGAGAAATACAAAATATGGGGGGTTAAGATTATTAAATGGATCAGAGAAATCAAATAGTTTAAATCAGCAACAACAGCAATCAAATTACATTATTGATAGTAGAAACTAAAATGTTTTTGGTAACCCAGAGGGTAATAATGCAAGTGCTAAAGGGAATAAGTAAATATGAGATCAGAAATTAAAGAAAACTTTAAGTTACCATGTTAAGTACTTATGTTATTTGGAGAAGAATACATCAGTAGGTACATAAAAATTATATTTGTGTATTTATTTCATTTAAAATAGAGTAGTATGGTTGAGGCAGTGAAGTTAAAAGCAGAGAGAAAGAGGGAAGCTGAAGGGACAGAACCCCAGGATTATAGGTTCTGCAACGGAGAGTTACACTCTTCCAGGATATCAAAAGTATCTTCACCTCAGACAGTAGAACCAGACACAGCCGGTATTAAAGTGCAGATAATTTTCTAGGAGGAGATGGTACAAGGCTAATGGAAGTGCAGTGATTAAAATTATTAGTTTGTGAATTAGAAGTAGAGACAATTTCATGACAAGTGGTATGTGAACCAAGACCTGAATGAATCAAGGTCTATAAATAAAAGCTTTCAAGATGTGCAGGATAATTTTGAAAACCTTTGTGAATTTACAGCACAAGACCATATGACTGTTGTCTGATTAATTTCAGAAGAATGGAAAAAGATAAAAGTTTACTTTTAATACTTAAATTAAGGAACTGAAAAGTCGGATAACCAACGGGTACAGAGGCTACCATTTGGGCAAAGAATGATGTGAATAAGAACATATTATCAGAAAGAGGTTGTCTGCAATAAATACAAAAGAGACTGTTATAAATACTCAGAAATGTTATACACTGTCTTGATATATGATATATTAATACTTATACAAGTGTATTTCAGCACTACAGAAACCACAAGAACTTATGTTTCTTTTTCACATAAATTCAAAACCTTAACTTAAAACAAAATTGAAAATGACTATCTACAAGTTACATACAATGTTTAATTTCACAATTACAGAACATTCACTTCATTCTTGAAGGAAAAAGTGTGTAAGATCCTCCAAGACATCATTTCTTAGACAAGCTTCTCAGGAGAAACACCAGGAACACCAGGACCCACAAAATCAAATCAGATACTCTAAGAGACTGAGCTTTATTTAAAAAAATCAGGTAAAGAAATAAGCATGCAGGTAAAGCAGGCAGAAGTGTGGGATCCAGAGGAAGGGGACATAATTAGGACCTTTGGATTTAGGTTCTAGTCTCCTGTGAGTTGATAGCTCAGAGCAAAATAATCTAGATAGAAGTGAGGCTTAGAGAAACTGAGCTTGGGCCTGATCCATACTACTCTGGGTAGCAAAAGACCCCAGGCCCCAGCCTGCCACACTTTTATTCAGCAGCTCTCCAATAACAAAAATGTAACAAAAACTCAGAAGGCAGGGTAAACACCAGCAATGGAGCAGTTCCACCTTGAGGCATCACAGCATGTGGAATGACCACAGTCCTTGTTGTTCTCAAGGGTGAAGGTGAGCTGAATGGAAAGTCTAGGCAGCCAGGAAGGATGTTCCAATGATTCCTTCCAAACAGGATTCTTTTGCAACATAGTTAAGTCCAAAGTCTGTCTGCAAAAAGACCTGATCAGTTTTGACCTTCTAATTATTTCTGCCAACAAGGATTGTTCCCAACACAGAAGTCCAAGCTTGCCATTACATATTTTTGTTATCATATTGACTTATTTTATATGTAATAAAGTGCACATGATCGAATGCACAGTGCTGTGTGAAGTCCCTAAACAACAGTGTGTTCTGGCTAGGTGGAACTCTCCCTGTCATCCTACATGCCATTTTATACTCTACTATTTCCACAGCATACTGGATTTGAATAAAGGATCTGTGCTCTTAAATCCACAGAGTCTCAGTTTGTTTATGTTACTCAACCCAATCAGGCATGTCATGCTAAGACCACGCTATATTGCATACATAAGGGGTCTTCTACCAGAGAATGTCATACGTACGCCTGTACAATGTTTACATTTCAATATTTAAAAGTATTTTATGTAACTATCTTTCTTGCATCCTTGCTTCCAGGCTGGATGCTAATGATTTTTTTCAAAATACACATTTATAGTGGAAAATGTGTGATTCTTCAATATTCACTTACATATAGCTTACTTACTTATAGCTTACTTACTTACTTATTCACTTATAGCTTTTCATGAGGAAAATTATAAAATATAAAAACATCATTATGTTAGCAATGCTTCTTCCAAAATAATATCAAGTAGCTGCTTTTCATATTGGCAAATATTATATTGACATAGTCAAGCTTCTGTTGCAAATAAACCCTAAAGACGTACGATGACACCTTCTTTGTAGCTCTGCTACTGTCACCTATGAGATCCCTTGAAAAGTACTTGATTTACAGAAGGATGTTTTTAAATCTATTTTATAACAGACCAAATTTTTTGCACGTGTATAGTATTCAACCACTCCTTGCTATTAACAGATGTAGAAGGTAGACATGTCTAAAGGTATAAACCCTAGTGAGAGAATATAACAATTAGCAAATATAATAGTGAATTTCAGTAATAAATGCAGTTTCTAACTTCTTTAACCTGAGATGTTGAAAATCATCCATGGTGTTTTATAATTCACAAAACCAGAAAATACTCATTTATCTTTTTTCAAAAGTCACCTGTCCAAATTATAAACAAGAAAGCAGGAAAAGAAAATGCCTTCAGTCTTACAGAGTCCTACAATAGTAGCCAAACGAACTTACTGAGCATACATTTACATTTATCAGAGAGAGATAACACTTTGAATTGATTTTATTTTTATTTGAGAAAACCCTTCCAGAATCCATAAACCAGCCAATAAAATGTCATGATGAACTACATCAAATGCTGCCAAAAGTTCCAACAAAATCATGAAAGACAACATCCCTTGTTGCAATCAAAAGGTCATTATTTTCCTCCTCTACAGCAGTCTCAGCACTATGATGAGGATGAAATCCTGATTGAAATTGCTCAAATGAGTCAAATTGCATCATGTGTTAATGTAATTGATTACAGCCTCCAACACTTTGAGCAGAGCCTAAATTAAAAAATGAATGATGGTGTTGCATTTTATCCACCAGTAATGAAGCTTTCTTCAGCACTTCTGGCTCAACATAAATTCATGGTCATTTGAAGAGCTGACCCACTGCCAAAAAAGAAAAAAAATACTATTTTAGGGTCCATCAGTGACACAAGAGGTGTCAGTATCAGGCACAAGGCAGAGGACCCCTCCAGCTGTGTTCTGCACTCTTCAGGGCAGATTTAGCTAACTCAGAAAGATAACTGATGAGGAGAAGACAGGGGCTTATACGTGAAACACCATTTCCTCGTATCTCCTTGGTCTCTGTGAATAACCACCAACTTAAATTTAATTACTGTCTCTGTATATTGTGTCTCAGATCTTTGCTCCAGAAGAACACACAAACAGCTTAGAGTAGCTTTCTGTGGCTCTCAGTTTCTTGGTTACTCTTACACATTATGAGAGATGGGCCATGTTAAAAAGCATGAAGGATGGGCAGGAGATTTAGCTCAGTGGTTCTGGCGCCTGCCTGGCAAGCGCAAGATCCCTGGTTCATCTCCTGTAACCACATACACTGCTGGGCATGGTGACTCACGCCCAGCAGCAATCAATACCACATACCACAGTGCCAGGCATGGTGGCTCATGCCTGTAATCCCAGTACTCGGGAGGCAGAGACAGGAAGATTGCTGAGTTTGAGGCTTGCCTGGGCTACATAGTGAGTTCAGGGCCAGCCTGAACTACAAAGCGAGACCCTGTCTCAAAAAAAATAAAAAAAAATAAAAAAGCTCAAAGTTGTCCCAAAGCACCACAGAGGTAGGAGACTGAGATCAAATTAGGAAAAAGAATTAAGAACATCACCCAATCAGGTAAAAAAGTTTTACTTTATCATGTGTGCAGGTATAATGATGGGATTAATAGGTCATAGATAAAATACTATTGTCTAACAATAGCAGCTGATAGCTGTAGAGTGAATTTTCTTTCAGAGTTTTTCAGCAATTTACCTACATACCTATAAACACAATTCAATATTTTAATAAGTTCATGAAAATATCCCCTTAAGGCATAAAGAAAAATAGTTACAATAACTCACTCTGATGCAAATATAAAGACTGAAATTGAGTGAAAATGTTTTGGATCAAGAGACCATTCCACTGTCTTATAATATTGCTATGCCATATTTCCCCACACTTTCAAAAATCTATATGGTGACATCAGAAAAATACTTCAAAATTTATGCAACAGTCCAGTGTGTTTTACAGCACTTTCATGCTACAATCACTCACCACCTGCACATCCTCACTAACAAGGCATGGACACCATATGAGATAAATGTCCAAGTGCCATTAAATAGGTGTGTATGTATTATTTTCATATATGACCAATGGATTCACTCATCACAAGATAAATATTTTCAATTTTTCATAAGAAATAAACTAAATAATATATATTTTAATGAAATTGTCTATTACTATTTGGTGTAAAAGTGCTTCACAGTACCACTGCATATCACTGAGAAAACTGTTTCAGTCACACCATATATGAAGTATGACAAGAAGGAAGCTATAAAATACTTGGAATCTAAGTAACAACACAATGATTTACATAAAATCATCTCTAAGTTTTATTAAGTACATCAGCTGTCTCATCAAATGATTTTTGAAGTGGCAGAATGACCTAGTAAATCACATCTAATGACAAAGAATGAATGTAATTATAATCCAACCCAGGGCAAAAGCTAATAACTGACAAATGAAGAGAAAGCATTAAAGTTATGTTAAAAGGTGAATTAATAACCTTGAATGAAATAATAACAGTCTAATGACTAAATTTCACCGACAGCTTTCCGAATTCTAAAGTCAATCACTTTTAAATCAAGCATCCAACCTCGCAGGACTGATTAAGAAACGCTAACTTCTTTTTTTCTCTAAGCAACTTCAATCAATCTCTGGTTATCTTAGTTTTCATTTCTTTCTCATATTGATTATAGATTCTGCTTTCTAATTTTTGTTCATGTTTCATGACTCTGATTTCTTATTTAGATGCCTCATAAGTCACAAAAATGCTTTTTTAGAAAACAACTAAACTTAGTGAGGTAATTAAGGGACATTGAATTAGAAGAATTGTGGCTGAATTTTCATTACACTACTTGCTATAAGAGTTGCATTGAAACTGATTTCTGAATACCTTTTTTCTCCACTATGGATTTTAATTTTGAAATAACTCCATCTGAAGAGTTCCTATTAGGAAAAAAAATATGTGTTAATCAGAGAAACTCTTTCAATTGTGCACACATAAAATATTACTTTCAGTGGTAACTGGCAAGTCAACTACACCCCTGAACACAATTAGGAGAATAAAAAGTAACTGTATTAACCATGGCTTTGAGAGGTACAAAGTAATATAGTCTTATTAGAAAAAAATCTATTTTTGATGAAGAATTTACTGCTACAGAGATGAGGATATTCATTTCCTACAAGTATTACATTTATAGATTTTGGGAAAAGTCTCTTGTTTTGTGTATCTATTTAAAGGAGAACCCTCTGGATGTGTACTTACATGAAGGAAAAGAATGAGATCTACATTTGAATAGCACAATATTAATTTAGAAAATCATATCAAACAAAGATCAAATGAAGAGACAAATTTTCTACTTTAAATACGTGCAGCAAAGAAGACACAAGTTCATTTCCCTCCATTTTCTTCACTGATAAAATGACTAAAACAGAATCTAACATGCTCTATGCTTCCTAACCGAACTTCATGGCCTTGTCCATTGCATGATTTATGTCATGCTAGAAATCTGGCCCTGTGATGAATGATGGATTTATTTTAAACCTGGTTTAACCAGTTGTTTGTTTGTTTCTTGTTTGTTTGCTTGAAACAGGGTCTCACTTTGTCGTTCAGGCTGCCCTGAACTCACTGTGTAGCCCAAGCAAGTATCGAACTCAGCTATCCTCCTGCCTCTGCCTCCCAAGGGCTAGGATTACAGGCGTGAGCCACCACCCCTGGCTGTAGTTGGCCTTTTGACTTTGCAATCAGTAGTTAGCTTAAACTCTCTGTTCTTTACAATAAAGATAAATGTAGTACTTATTTCATAGACTTTCTCTCAGGCTTAACTGCCAAAATTAATATGTCATTTAGTATATATGAAGTATACTATCAATTATATGTGTTAATATTTATGATTATGGTTTCTATTATTAGTTTAGAGTGACTGAGTCTCTTACTATTTTACAATAATCAAATCGTATGGACTCTCTTTAATCATTTCTCCCAGAAGAACTATACTGCAATCATGTCCAACTCTCCTTTTGCTTGTTAGTTTGTTTTATGGATTCTCTGACCTTTTTTTTATGTGGTATTAAATATGTTTGGTCTCTTACAAGGTCATATGGGAAAGCATCTTCCTTTCTGAAGCATCTTTGGGCCATTCTTACAACTAAATGGAGCATACATCTCCTTTCCAATTGCTTATTATATTTACTTTAATCAAACACTTACCAAATTATAATATCCATTGTATACATACATGGACATGCACAAATGCACACACACATACACACACACACACATATAATTCTATTTTACAATAATATATTTATTATTCTACAGAAATAATTTTAAGTTTTTAGGTAGCAAACTCTGCTATTTCTTTGAGTTGGTATCTTGGAAGCACGACAGAATTACTAACAAAGGCTTTTGTAAAGTGTTTGCTAATTTTATGAAATATAACATATTATACTTATTTTAATTTGCATTACAATCTCAGCTAATTTTAGCAAAATTGATTCAATCTATCTTAACCTAGATAACTATTTTAGTTTTTATTTTATTTTTTGTATAAATAAAGCAAGTTTTCTACCTATTTTACTTTGAAGAGATTTATAACTTTGAAATTCTCCTTGTGGAAGAACATAGTTACCAGTTCTCTTCATGTTCCTTCTCCCTTATCTTTTTCCTTCCTCTCTTAATTATTTCTTTTCTTGCTGAAATAAAATAGCAGATACAGGAGGAATGGTTTATTTGCTTCATTTGTAGAGGCTTCAGCCCATAGTTGGCTTGCTTCAAGATCAAATCATACGAGGCAAAGCCCTCACAGAGGAGAAACAGTTCACAGCACTTACAAGGTTGCAAAAGCAACTAGAGTCTAATAGCACCGTTCTGCCCCTTTTGTCTTATTCCATTGACTTAAGATGGGCAGGGCTCACTCCCTTCATCTTTGTGGCCTCCAGCCTAACATTGCACCATGAATCAATTCCAACTGCACAAGCACTAGATCCAGCACCTCTGAAAACCCCATCTATGACCGCATGGAGCCTTGGCCCAAGTGGGGCCGCGTCGAAACACAAGCAATATACCTCATTCTCTATGCCTCTAGAAACTGTCCTTTTTTTCCCAGATAATTCTCTTATCTCTCCTTTTGTATGCCAATTTTTATTCTTTCCCAACCAATATTTCTCACTAAGTTCTACAGTTGTTCATTTTCTCCTTGTTTGTCTTGGCCTAATAATATTTAGCCTTCTTGAGGTTGGCAACATTTTTACACTTTGTTCAAAGCTATATTCCAAGTGTCACATGGGAGTGGACAGAAAATACTTCTTAAATGTGTGAATAAGTAAATAAATATGGAAAGCAGAGTAAGAGGAAGGAGAACTGGATTGAAAAATATACCTTCAGTGAAACATAGTACCTATAGTAAAAGAAAGTTTATTGCTATGAAGTTTTCCTGTCAGATAATAATCTTAATCATGAACTGAATAATAGCAGTCACTATATAGTAAGTGCAGATTTCACTAGTGTATTATGAGGACATAAAAGTTAAAAGTGATTCTTTGTCAGCTGGAAGAATGCACATTATGTACCTTCAAAAATAGGTATGTACAGAATATGTGCAGATATTCATTATATGTTTGTATTAATCATCTGAATTTTGCACCTGTTTTATTAAGAAGAACATTGAAAGAGATTATGTGTATTCATTATAAGTACAAGTCAAAATATTTCTGGACACTGAGCAAAAAGATTTTAATGGAGAAGAAAATGGGAACAGATTTAATAATATGTCACTGTAGATTCAGACAAAAGAGAAAGTTACTGAGAAGGATTCAGATAAAAAGTGATAAGGGTACAAGTTTCAAGCTAATTTGACTTGATTTGTGTTGTTAACATCACACTAATATTATTAAAGTAGTATTGTGGTTGGAATTATTTGTACCTACAATAGATGCTTTCTTTAGTTTTAACATTAAATTTTATGTACTGTTGATGTAGGAGTATTATATTTTTTTCCTTGTTTGAAATCTGAAAGCTGGTGAAATGTATGGTTTCATCCTATCAGTGGCTGTGTGTGTGACTCTGTGGTTAACAATGCTTTACCTAAGCATATCAAGGTCTTTTTTATTTGTGAGTGTGATTGAATACAAAAGTGAATGCTTAAATTTAAAGAAAAGCATTATTATAATAAAAGATGCATTGGCATTAAACATGCTTAAGGGGCTCCTTTCCCATTTCTCCTATCATTCCTCCTATCATTTGTGCCAATGCTTCCAGAGGTCCATTTAATGAGTGTCTGTAGTTGTACCTCTGTGACTGTCTCAGTGTCTGAATCTGTTCAAAACCTTTACTTTTCGTGGTCATTTTGTCTTTGGGAAAAAGCTCAAAATAGCACAATACCAGAACTACTGAATAGGGTGGGTAAGAACATACAGGTGTTTTTAGCTGATTGAAAATGCCGTACCAGAAGAGACGGGTGCGACGTTACGAAGGAAGAGAGAACTGACCATTTTGAAGGAGACATCTTATACACATCCTTTCCTAAATGTTCTCAGAAGTAACTGGGGCGAGTCAAACCTTGCCATGCTCTCGTCTGCACCCGCTGTGGGTGACACCGAGCACGGGAGCTTCTCCACCGTTGGACCCTTGGCTGCAGCACTCACCATATGTTTTCATGATCGCACTTCATAGCGAAGTAATTAATAAATGCATGCTCTTGACACTTTGTAGTATTTGTAAGTAAACGCATTGAAATCTCCCAAATCCACGTCTTCTGAGGACGGGGACAGAGTTGCGCATCTTTCCTGCTTCGCGTGCAGAAGCCAAGCTCTTGCGAAGGGCAAACTCTACCTTGCTTCCCCTTCTTCTGCCCCCTGTCTGCGAGTCATCGAGCTCAGGACGTGTTTTGTTTTGTTTTGTTTTGTTTTTGTTTTTTAGACAGGGTCTTGCCCTGTAGTTTAGGCTCTGAGCTCACTATGCAGCCCAGGCAAGCCTCTAACTCAGCAATCCTCCTGCCTCTGGCTCCCGAGTGCTGGGATTACAGGTGTGAGTCACCACGCCCGGCACTGTGGTATGTGGTATTGATTGCTGGTGGGCATGAGTTATCACGCCTAGCATTGTATGTGGTTACGAGGGATTGAACTCAAGACCTTTGTGCTTGCGAGGCAGGCGCTGGAAACTGAGCCAAATCTCCGGCCCATCAGAACGTCTTCTTAAATGTCTTTCATAAACATCTGTGAAGATACAATTCTGATAACAACTGAATGATTATTACAAGTAATATTTTAGAATAAAATCAAGGTTTATTTTACCTGATTTATTTCTTCTTAATGGACCCTTTACTTAGGGAAATAATTATGGAAGATCTCCACAGTGGGTCTTCTATCTCCAACAAGACAATAAGAAGGGGGAGAGAAAAAG
>PVIC010020259.1:0-29728 GCA_004025085.1 Thryonomys swinderianus | reverse complement strand
AAAACTGAGATAGAAAAGGAAACCAGAAAGTGGAAAGATATCCCTTGTTCCTGGGTCGGGAGAACCAACATCGTCAAAATGGCTATACTCCCACAACTACTATATAGATTCAATGCAATTCCAATTGAAATTCCAACGGTATACTTCACAGAGCTAGAGAAAATAATACAAAAATTCATCTGGAACCACAAGAAACCTACAATAGCAAAAGCAATTCTAAGCAACCACGACATGGCAGGGGGTATTACAATTCCCAATTTAAGACTTCTAAATAATGAATGATGATGACCAACTGGACAGAGTTACCTCCTAGAAACACACACAGGTTATTCTTCGTAGGGCCCCAATATATACAAGCAATGTCAGTCACTCTAAATCTGTATTCAGTCCCCTTCAGCAAGGAGTATTTCCAGACCGGTAGAAAAGATCCTCTGATGAGTCAGCCTCCTTTAGAATTGGGACCTGGTTGTGTGTCCCTGGAACAAAGTTACAGCACAAGTCCTGGAGCTCTCCCCAGCCATCTGGTCAGATGTGTACTGAGAGGGAACTGAAGCATATGCGACAAGACAGAAAACAGGTACTAAGGCTGACACAGTCCCAGTTGGCCCCAGAGAACCCTGCTGGGAGGGCACTGCTGGCCTTAGCCAATCCTAATCGCTGGAGGGGCTTAGAAGGGGCTAAATTAGCTGGGTTCTGAAACACTGGGGACTTCTAGAGATCCTTTCTAGGTTTCTAAACAAAGAATTGGACAAAAAAGCCAAAAAGATAGTGAGATTTTAGGTATCTTAAGGGTAAGGGGAAAAAAATGCACTATAGAGCAAGTGTGGGCCAATTAAGAGTAGGAAAAGAAGGGCCAGAGATCTAGCCCAGTGTTTCTGGCGCCTGCCTCAGAAGCACAAGGTCCTGAGTTCAATCCCTGGTAACCACATACAATGCTGGGTATGGTGACTCACACCTGTCATCAATACCACCAGCAATCAATACCACAGTACTGGACGTGGTGGCTCACACCTGTAATCCCTGCACTCAGGAAGCAGAGGCAGGAGGATTGCTGAGTTCAAGGCTTGCCTGGGCTACAGGGCCAGCCTGGACTACAAAGTGAGACCCTATCTCTAAAAAAAAAAAAAAAAAAAAAAAGAGTAGGAAAAGAAGTACACTCTACAGTGAGAGCTGAACCCTAAGAAAGAGGGAGAATGGTGGTCAGAATGGAGGGGTGGCTGTGTTTGTATCTCTTGCTCCTCCAGTGGCCACCAGGTCTAGGCTGTCCTATCAAACATTTGCTTGGTTCTTGTGAGAAGTTCTTATGAGGAAATCCAATATAGCACACTGTGACTGGGCCTGGCTGTTGGGCTTTGGGAACTGTTTTTCCACACATTACTGACAGGTTGTACTCACTTGTTCAGCCAGGTGACCAAGCCCCAGACCCCTGTTTCATGAGGACAGCCTTGTGAAATGCAGGGTTCCCTGAGGTCCAGGACATAAGGAAGACTCTAGACTTGCCTCAGTGGACTGCTCCTTCACAAGAAGAGTTACACATCTGTCACCCAGTACACATTTACTAGGTAGCTACCATGTACCAAATATTTTGTTTAAAGCTCCATACCCATTGTCACTTATTACCATGATCTCGCACATTCTCTCTGCCAAACAGCAAAATCACACTCTGCAGACTGGGGCAGCATGGCTGCCATTCGGCTAATGAGGAAACTGAGCCGGAACAGCCATCAGATATTCCACGGAGGTCCAACCACGTGCTCTACTGTGGGTGTGGGGAGAAACTCACCAAAAAGGTTCCTGAGAGAGCGAAAGGCAAGTCATTGAACTCGCCTTCTAAAAATAGACTCAACGTGAGGCGAGCAAGAGAGCAAGGACTTGGAGTCTGTTCTGAGGCCCAGCAGATGATGGAAATAATGACTGAGACACGTGCCAAAGCTCCACACTGCGCCTTCAGAAACAGCAGCCACAGCGCCAGCTGGGCAAGCGCTCCGAGCATGCCAAGCGCAAGCGCAAGCGCAGCGGCCAGAGGCCTAGGGAGCCACAGCTTCCCACCGCTCTCTCTGGGGCCCATCGACCCATCCAGCAGTGGAGGTGCCAGGTCAGGACCCTCAAGCGTTGTGAGAGTCAAACATAGGATTAAAGGGCATGAACACAATTCCCGTGGGCTGTTCTGACTAGCAAAGAGGTATGTTTTTCACATCACCAAACAAAAAGTGAATTTTTCAGTGGTGAGCGGATCAAGGGGGAAAAATAGATCTCTTCTTGCAGTGACTCTGAAGTCCTTCAATAGGTAACAGCACACTTGCCTTCACAGATCTGTGCCAGGTGTGCACGCACACGCATGTGCACACATACATGCCTGATCCCTGAACTTCCCTACCGCCGAGTCATGGTTCTCCACCCAGAACAACCTGACCCTCGTGGAATCATTTGGCGATGTCCATAGACATCTTGTATGTTCTCGCCTTAGGTGGGGAGAGTGGCTTATTACTGGCAGGCATGGGAAGAGGCCCCACATGCTGCTGAACATCCTCCAGGGCCCTGGATGACCCCACCACAAAGATACGTGACCGGCCAAGGCCATCAGTAGTGCTTAGGCTGGAGAAACTCCCTGTAAGCCTTTGTTTATCCAATTCCCTCTCTTTGTTACTCTCTTCTGACTTAAATCTTCTCCCTTCAGAGAAAGAAGAGGCACCTCACATGTTGCTGGAGGTTTTCGGCCAATTTAACCATTTTGATAGTCTGTCTGGAGCTAACAGAACTGTAAACACTTATCCCCTTGGCACAGCCATTCTGTTGCCCATTTGGAGTCCTAAGCACATGGCTGTTTATTGCCACCTGTTTATAAGAAAAGACTAAACACAACTAAACCAACTGATCCTTTCAGGAGGGATCAGTACTTTAAATTATAAAACCTTTCTACAAAGCCATTAAAAGGAATGAAGTCATTTCAAAAAGGCTGATAAGAGAAGACTCCCATAAAATACACTGTTAAATAAAAAGCGATTTCCAGAACAGCCTTATTAATAGTTCATTTGAAAAATAAAACAAGTATTTGTAAATATAGTCATACACATTTATAAAAAATATCAGTAAAGATCTGTAAGAAAATGTGAGTTGTGGTTGCTTTTGCAAGGGAGGACTCAGGGCAGTTAGATTTAGCTGTCATTTATTATTCTTCAGAGTGGGATTTTTACATCATAGCTATGCATTTCTTAGGAAGAGCTCATTAAAAATTTCTTAAATTGTGATTCCAGGTGAAGGAACTATATTCATTCATCCTACTACTTTTGCAAATTTTTTTCAATGTTAGAGATTGAAGCAAGGATCTTTTTTATATTGAGCTACTTCTCTAACTCTTTTTAAAATCTTTCTATGTTGAGACAAGGTCTCCCTAAATTGCCAAAGGCTCTCCGTCCTTGACCTCCCATAGCACTAAGATTATAGGCAGACACTACTTCCCCCAGCACAACTTTTCTTTTGGTTTGACCTTTTTTTTTCCCAAAATAAAAACTTTATCAAGTCATTTAGAAGTTAGGCATAGTAGCACATACTTGTAATCCCAATGCTTTAGGTAGTGAAGGCAGGAGGATTCCACATTTTCTTTTGTTTTTTTATTAACTGAGGAAAAGATCTGAATTAGCACTTCACAAAAAAAGATACTCAATAAAGGGAAAGTGGTAAGGGAAAGTAATGAGGGGAGAGAATAAACATGATTTGAAAAGAAAAGGAAAGCATATGTATATAGGGGGTGGAGGTTGCAGGGTGGATAGGGATATGGGTAAAAATGAGAATTAACTCGTGTCATATACTGGTACAAATTTCCTGATGGTGAGTGTGATTGTGAGCTGTCTATAAAACGTTCCAATAAATAATTCAATTTTTTTAAAAAGATACTCAATTGGCTAATAATCATATGGAAAGATGTATAAAATCATTAATAATCATGGAAGTAGAAAATAAAAACATGATGAAATATCACTCATCCCCCAACAGAACAGCTAAAATTAAAAAGACTGGCAATCCTTGATCAGCCTGTGGAAGTTTCTCTTGCACAGGCTGTGGAAGCATACAGTGGTACTGCAGTGCTCTCTGGCAACATCTAAGACAGCAGAACATTCCAATTTGACCTCTATAAACTGTCCTGGTCTACAAAGATTTTCCTCTGCATATTCTTTCTGATTTGTGGCATGTGTTTAGAACCCTTTAAATTATGGCCCAAATTCTCAAACTGCCTTTGGTTCATTTAGTTAGTATTTGCCAAGTACCTACTAAAAGCCAGGCACTGGGAGTTGTAGGAGGACTAAGGAGATGGCCTTGTTTGTGAGTCCTATTTCTTATGTCCTGCAGAAGTTCTTGAACTAGATGGAGGTGGAGACAGACTGGTAGGAGACAGACCCTGCTTTAGCCCAAATTTCTCTACCCAACTGAACTTCAAGTTTGAACCCTTGCCTCACACTTTTCCCACATTGTCATAGTGCCTGGATCTACAATGGCCCAACGTAAGAAGTGAGAAAGTAACAACCTACTGCACTGGTCCCACTGACATGTGTTCACAGGGAGCAAGAAAGGGTGGGGCCATATGAAAGGGCCAATTTTGATCACCACCATCATTAACAAGAAGCTTTAGGATACTTAAAACCCAGCCCTAACCTGGCCAACGTTATAGGCCATTTTCATGCCAGTTCAGTGAAGTGGGTGTTACTGTCACCACGGTACAGATGAGAGCACAGGTTAAGACAGACAACGATCTTGGCCAAAATCATACTGTCAGAAGCTGGCAGGTTGGATACACACCTATCTCTTCCTGTCTTCCTAATGTATTAGGGGTTGAACTCAGAGCTTCACACTGAGCTTCATGCCAAGCTCTTTATTTCTCTTGAGACAGGGTTTTTATAAGTCACCAAGCCATCCAGGCCTCAGACTCCCAGAGGCACCCCATGTCCTGCCCAACTTCTGATCCCCTCCTTTAAATTCTGGTTCTTGCCACTGTATCACATGTGTCACAGGCAGCCCAGTGCTACCCTGGAAAAGTGAGAATCTCAGTTTTTCTCTGGACTTGATCATATGCATTATTCTCTTTCCCCTGAGGCATTTAATGCAGCCACCATCTTTTTAAAAATGATTCTACTTTAATTTGAGCACTTTTGGAGGGCCTTTCTGGATACTCCGGACAAGTTTTGGTGCCATGGTCATGAATTACCCGAGCACCCCATCCTATAGGTTTTTCACAAGCTGTGATGTCATCAGTACTTTAAAGTTGCCTTCCCTTCTGGACTGTAGCTGCTCCCTTCCTTATTCATTGCTGAATTTCCAATCCCTTGCATATAAGAGATTTGATATATACTGCGGAATGGATGAAGGGATGAATATAACCTAAAAAATGTCTTCCAGGTCTAAATTTGACTCTAACTTTCCTGCATTCCTGACTCCCATACAGCAGTAAACCAAAATCAAAAAGGGTAGGACCAATGGACCTAGAAGCAAAAATTGTACCCTGCTCTGACATTTGATTTCAACAAGTATACAGTAGCAGTATCATACTAGCAGATTATTTCTGTAACCCT
The DNA here is from genome assembly GCA_004025085.1 of Thryonomys swinderianus. Classification (NCBI taxonomy): domain Eukaryota; kingdom Metazoa; phylum Chordata; class Mammalia; order Rodentia; family Thryonomyidae; genus Thryonomys; species Thryonomys swinderianus. The sequence goes on along the minus strand of PVIC010020259.1, from coordinate 24,164 downwards.
GCCCAGTATCACTTTACTCTGTCCCTGTTCTACGAGTTACTCAGGATAATACCTGAACTGTGGCTGGAAGTCAGCTTTGCCTCAATCCATCTGCATTCCAAGCTGTGGGACAGCAGCTCCTATGTGCTTTATATGGAGTTCAGTGCAAATTTCTGTGGCTGCAAAGTAATGCATGGTGAGGAACATAAAATTCATGATTCACAAGCACGTGACCAGCCACTACTATTTTCCTGGGACATTTTGTCATAATCAGTGGTTCCCAGGTACTTACATTTAGTGCTGCCAGCACTGCCACATCCATTTATTCAGTTGCTATTGGAAATCCCAAATTTCGGATAGTCCTGCAGCTAAAAAGATCTCTGGGAAAAATAATAGAAGTAAATTATAGACATCCCATTAAAACTCTGCCTAGCACATAAGGATGCCAGAGACCATCTGACCTCACCTGTACAACATCACTGTCAGGAGGTCAAGCAACTCAAGCTTGAAACCCTACTTTATGAGGGAATCTCACTGCTTGCAAGGCAGCACATTCCATATCTGACAGTCCTAGTTAGAAGTCTTGGTTGTTTACTGCGTTTAGCTAAAATATGCCATGCTGCAACCCCCATCAGACTGGTTCTGTTTTCCTCATAAACTAAGAAAATGGCTGCTTCTGTTCTCATATGACATCCATTAGAAATACTGAAGGGCAGGAGAAAGGAATACAATCGGTATATAGAAGTTGAAATTTTTAAGCAGCAAAAATAATCAACCAAAACAAAGACCCTACCAAACAAAAGTTCATTTGGTGCAGAAGGAGGGCGTGTGTAATATACTTATAAGAGATAAAGTAGTAGCATACCTACAAAGAACTCATACAAATTTATTCAGTGCAAAAATAGGCAAAGAGTATTGCTGCTTTTGCTCCCTCCAAAATTCATTTAGAATATCCTCAATGCAACAGAACTGGCAACTGGGGCCTGATGGGAGCTGCTAAAGTCAGAGTACTCTGCCTACATGACTGGATTAGTGCACCATAAAAGGGTCAGGGGGTGGGGTGGGAAAACTTGTGATCGCCCGCCTCCCTTCTGGAGGACACAACATCAAGGCACCATCAGGACGCAGAGATCAGGCCCTCACCAGGCACTGAACTGCTGGCACCTCGCTCTTGATCTCAGCCTTCCCAGCTTTCAGAGAAGTAAGAAATAAATTTCTGAAGCAAATTTTCTCTCTTTTGGTTTTGGCTTTTTTTGAGGCAAGGTCTCACTATGTAGTCCAGGCTTGCATCTACCCACTGAGCCCACTCGTGCGTGTGAGGGCAGATGCAGGCTCCCACAGGTCTGGCTGTCAGGCAGGTGATGGAACCCGCTCTCCTGTGTCTCTTGTCATCCTGTTGGCTGCCTAGGCTCATTCACATGATGGTGGCTGCAGTACAAGCGAGAGCAGCAGGAGAGAGTAGTTCTGAAGTACTTTTCAAGCTTCTGACTGCACCTCATTTCCGAGTATCTTAGGGACCAAACAAGTCATAAGGTCAAGCCAGGATTCCAAGGCTGGAGAAACAGTTACCACCTCCCAGTGAAAGGAGTTGCCATTCTGTTAGTCAGGGCTACACTTACAGGGTAGGGAAGGACTTGTGGCCATTTCTGCAATATAGCAAACTCCACCAATCTTGCTTCTGGTCCTGTCCTCTTCCAGAAACTTCTCCTACTCGAGAAAGTCAGTGTTTCACACACAAGATTTCTGTACCGCCCCTAATGCAAGTTCACTCCTAAATCTTTTTTAGCCAACTAACATCAATCTCAATTCCTCTTTTCCAGACACAGGACCAAAGTTCTTTTTCTCACCTGCATTCAATTGTTACTCATCCTGGAAAAGTGACTGGAGCAGCTATTTATAAGTCTGCTCAAAATACTTCTCCACTCTCTGAGTTCCCTCTTTAAAACCTGTGTTTAAATTATTAGTCTACATCACTTCCTATTCACTCAATTTTCCCTGCTTTCCATGTGTTTATTTTCAGGCCTTTGAAAAATGAAGATTAGAAAACTGGGACAGTTCCCATGGTGACACATTGGTCCCTTTGATCCTCTTTACTCTCACATGGCGACAGAACGAACCACCCAGACAGCTGAAGCTCATTATAATCCTTTCTGTGAAGAGGGATCTCATTTACCCTCCCTCCCTCAATGGCATATATGGCACTGCTGGCAACTTTTAAAAGAAAGACTGAACTTGCTCAACAACCATCACTGATGGAGATTTTATTGACAGACGGCCGAGGTGCAGGAGAAAGCAAATTACATGAAGGGCCGGAATGTCCAAGCAGTCTGATCCAGTCTCTACCACTCTGGGTGGGACATGGACAAGTAATTTGCATGTATGATACAGAACCGACAGGCTGCTTCGTGTCCACTCCTGTCTGCCCACAATCGTGTGCTCTGCATGCTGCAGGAAGGGGCCACAGGTGTTCAGAGATCAGTGGACACAAATGGTAGCATATAATATGGCAGTGAAGGACATATCTCGCCCCAAACCTCTATTATTCTCAACAATAGATGAACTCAGGGCCTTCTCTCCAACCTACATCTCCAGTCCATTTTTGTTTGTTCTGTTTTGAGACAGGGTCTTGCTTTGTTGTTCAGGCTGGCCCTGAACTCACTATGTAGCCCAGGTTAGTCTTGAACTCACAGCAATTCTCCTGCCTCTGCCTCCCAAGTGCTGGGATTACAGGCGTGAGCCACCATGCCCTGTACTATGTATGGTATGTGGTACCGGATTTCAAACTTGGGACCTTGCATTTGCCAAGCAGACACGGAACCACTAAGCTAAATCCCTAGCCCTTATTTTTTATTTTGAGACAGGTTTTCCCTAAGTCACTCAGCTCCGCAGGCTGGACTCAAACATGCACTCCTCATGCCTCTGCCTCCCAGAGTGCTGGAACTGTAATCATGTCCCACCACATCCAGCTCCAATCTTCCATTTATAATTCTCAGTGACAACAAAGATGTAGGTAGAGGAGCAGACATTTAGCTCATTGGTTCCAGCACCTGCCTAGCAAGCACAAGGTTCCTGGTTCAATCCCTGGTAACCACATACCACAATGCCTGGAGTGGTGGCTCATGACTATAATCCTAGCACTCGGGAGGCAGAGGCAGGAGGATTCCTGTGAGTTCAAGGCTTGCCTGGGATACATAGTGAGCTCAGGGCCAGCCAGCCTGAACTACAAAAAAAGCCTGTTTAAAACACACACACACACACACACACACACACAAAGATACAGGTAGAAACATATCTCAGTTTCTGAGTTTAACAAGCAGGAAATGCACAGTAACAAGAGTAACCCGCAGACCCACTCTAGCACCCGTGCGCACACACACACACCCACAGCAGCACTGAGCCCTGACTGACTCTTGCAGCACCAACAGTGTCACACAGGCCAGTGGTACTTTGACTTCCTGCATCTTGTCCTGGATGGGCAATAACTCAAGCAAGACTTTGGAGGGCTCAGTGTGCTATGGGACAGAAAGAAACTGCTAAGAGAACTGCCAAGTTACAGATGACCACAACCTTGGCGAGAGGACTCTGGAGGGAGGAAAAATAAAAGAGCAAAGAACAAAGGAGCCTGTCCTTCTGCAAGAGGCAAAACCGATTTTATTTTGGGTTATATCACTTTGTTGTTTATGTTTGCTCTTCAAAAATGGTAAGAGAAACCGCATACTGCGGCACATACCTGTAACCCCAGCACTCTGGGAGGTTGAGGCAGAATAATCAAAAGTTTGAGTCCAGGGGCCGGAGATTTCACTCAGTGGTTCTGGCACCTGCCTCGCAAGCGCAAGGTCCTGAGTTCGATCCCAGTAACCACATACAATGCTGGGCGTGGTGATTCATGCCTACCAGCAATCAATACCATGTAACACAGTGCTGAGCTTTGTGGCTCATGCCTGTAATCCCAACACTCGGGAGGCAGAAACAGGAGGATGGCTGAGTTCGAGGCTTGCCTGGGCTACATAGTGAGCTCAGGGCCAGCTGAACTACAAAGAAAGATCCTGTCTCAAAAAAAAAAAAGTTTGAGTCCAGCCCAGACAATTTAGTGAGACGGTCTCAGAAAGAAAAAACCGGGTGGCTAGAGATTTAGCTCAGTGGTTCAGGTGCCTGCCTAGCAAGTGCAAGGTCCCTGGTTTGATCCCCAGTAACTACATACAATACTGGTCCTCATAACTCATGCCCACCAGCCATCAGTGCCGCACACCCCAATGCAGGGCATGGTAGCTCACACTTGTAATCCCAGCACTGGGGAGGCAGAGGCAGGTAGATTGCTGAGTTTGAAGCTTGCCTGGGCTACACAGTGAGCTCAGGGCCAGCCTAAACTACAAAGCGAGACCCTGTCTCAAAAAAAAAAAGAAAAGAAAAGAAAAAACTGGGGATGTAGCTCAGTGCAAAGGACAGGGTTCAATTTCCGGAGGCCACCACCCAAAAAACTACAAAACTACAACAAAGTAGTTTAAATTTGAGTTGATTACAAATGCAGACTGTTACTTGGGTGATTGTGAGAAAATTAAACTCTTTGAATCTTAGAATACTCGTTTTTACACTAAGGACTATTATCTTTATAATCTCTGATAATATATCAATACCCAATGGAGAGCACTCCAATAATAAGTAAATAAATGACATACTCGACACAACTTGGTTTTTGTAGTCCAGCTTTCTTCAGAAGAGATAAAGAGAAATTTTTGTGCCTAAGGTTTGCCAGGCATTGCCTATGCACAACTTTGGTCCTCAATTCTGTTTATCTTCCATTTTCCTCAAGAAGAAAGTGAGGCTCAGAGAAGTCAGGCAAGTGTACCAAGATCACAAAGTCAAACAGCAGGTCCCTAAGTCCCTGCGCAAAGGGCACATGCTAGAGAGCGCGGACTACAACAGAGTAGGACGTTCTACCCTCCTAGGAACATTCCTGCGGCTGGGACCCCTGGATTAGGGCTTGGCTGGGGCCTTACAAGGGGATGTGGCCGGGCTGCTGGAGGAATCTGGAGCCCTAGGATCCGTGCTCACTCTGCCTCGTGCAGTCAGCACTGTCAAGCAGGAAGAGGTTGTAGCTCGGGCTTTAATGAAGTCCGCAGATGCTGGGGACGTGCTGTAGATACCACTGGGCTTGAGTGACCAGGAGGGTGGAGGAGAGACAATAAGGCTGCTCTGGCCACTGAGCGCCAGGAAAAATATGGGCAAGAGATAATAAAGGAAGCCCCGTCCACCAGGGTTTGTGTGGAAACAACACACCCAGACACCTTCCAACAGCAAGGGTTTGTCACAGTGAATGCAGCCCTGATTTCACGGGGAGAAATGCCAGGACAGATGATGCAGTGAGCAAGAGCCGTCATCCACCAGCCAGTTTACAGAGCCCCTCCCAGTCCATGAGGCTACAGTGAGAGTGAGAGTCGAAGACATTGTCCCTGCTCACATCACAGCCCTGCCAGCATGAACCTCTTAGACTCCTCATTCCTCCACTACCCCCCATGTTACAAGGATTAAATGATATAATATATATAAAGAAAACAAAATAACTGGCACAGGGCTTAGCACAGCCACCCCTTTATAAAGGGAAACTGCTAGTGTTAGGACCATCAGGCCGCTGCGATGTACCCAGGTACCAGGCTTGATGGGGTCCTTGTGGCAGCATCAAGCAGAGGACACATCCACCCAAGATTCCTAAAATCAGTTCTATTAAAAGGAACCATTTGTAAGGTCTGGGTAAGATCAAGTGGAATGAATACCAGTAGATTCTGGGACACCCAGAACTAACCCTGCTGCATGCTTGCCCAGAACAGAGCACAAGAAGATGCTACCACCAGCAGGAATGGAGCTGGGCTGTGAACCAAGGGGTGCAGACACTGCCCAGAAGCTTCTGGAAGCATGGAGTGTTAGAGTTCGCCTGCCGAGCACTAGTGGAGCAGGGCAGAGCCAGGACTCAGGTTCAGGAGAGAGGGGCAAAGAAAAGAACCAGCTCAGGCTCCACCTTTACTTATTAATCTCATTAACCCTGCAAAAGGTTAGTGTCACTATCTTTGTGTTTGTGTTTCCAGTGAGGTGATTTTTGTTTTGCTTTATTATTTTTATTAGTACACATTTGCAGTACATAATGATTACACTCACTGTAGGTAACTGGTACAGGTACTGAATACATCTCAATTCTTTTGTTTTTTCCCTTCCCAGACAAGGGAACTTGGATCCATACTCTTTCAGACACTCAGGTGGAAATACAGCAAAGCTTCCACTCGTACCCAAATCCAACGCATCACACGGTTTCCACGGACCCATATCTGTACTGGTGCCAAGAAAATAGATTTGAAGGCTCCTTGTCATCGACAGGGATTTTACAGAGAGATTTTCTACACGAAACCGAAAGGTTGCATAGAATTCTAAGCTATTTTGAGCTCAGGAATGATTTGTAAAAAGAAACAAAAACAGCCAGGCATGGCAGGACACCCTGGTAATCCCAGAATTCTGGAAGGCTGAGGTGGGCGGATCACAAGTTCAGGCCCAGACTAGGAAACTTAGTGACTTAGTGTGAGTCTCTGTCTTAATTTTTTTTTAAGATCTGAAAATATAGTTTAGAGTGAAGGTCCTGGTTCAATCCCTAGCACCACAAAAAACAAAACAAGAAGCAGCATGAAGAGGAGCTGGTATGTCCTTCTGGTTGTGTAAGGGACTGACCGTCCTCCCTCCCACAGATCCCTCCCAGAGCGCTTTCCTGCTCCCACAGAGACCAGCACACAGTGCGGCCAGCAGGCCTGGCTTTCGCTTGTACAGCACTCGCCAGGTCTTGACATGTGTTCCCACATTTTGATAACAGATTTAATTCACTTAATCATCATTAAATCTTTTAAACAAACATGGGTGCTGCCCTAAGAAACCGCCCACCATCCTGCCAAGTCAGAGACTGAGGGTTGATGACTTCAGCAAGGTAGCAGTTTGTAAGGCACAGAAATAACCGGATGTGTAAGAACAGAAAGTCAGGCATGATGGTGCACACCTGTAACCCCAGCACTCTGGAAGGCTGAGGCTGGAAGATTCCAAGTTCAAGTCCAGCCTGGGCAACTTAGGGATGCCATCTCAACACAAAAATAAATAAATAAAATAAGATGAGGATGTAGTACAGAGTAAAGGCTCTGGGTTCAATCCCCAGCATCACAAAAAACGAGAAGGTGGGACTGGGGATTGTAGGAAAGTATGAGGTGTAAACCCCAGGACTTCCAAGAAAAAAAAAAATGGGGCAGAGAGAAGAGTTAGCATAAGCAACCAACAAGGAGGCTGAGATGGAGGCTGACCTGTGTTTTCCTGCACTAGGCTATAATGACTTCACAGGACTAACTGTAAATCAGCCCTGGTAAAAGTAACCAGCAAAGACTATAAATAAAGCCATGTATATGTTCTGAGGAGCAAGGCTCATCTGACATTTACCAGGAGCGCTTCTTGGGGAAGCAGACTTATGTGCCACACTCCACCAGCCTCACCAACCCACCAGGTGCCCAGCCTCCCCATCCTCCAACTCCTTCACGCTGCCAGCTCCCTCCCCTGTGATCTTCCTCTTTTCCACCCGAACAGCTCTTATTTCTGGTGAGTCTCCCAGAAAACCTTTCTTCGCAAACTCCTGCCCAGGCCTCAGTCCCAGCTACATGACCTTGCACTATCCCTGCCATCTCTAAATCCTGGTTTCCTACGCTGTAAAATGAGGGAAATCCGAGCCACCCTGTTCCCTCCACAGATTTGAAGGAATGAAACAGGAAGGTCCCAGGGCCACACAGGAGAGGTGCACAGCCACAAAGGCACGCAGCAAAGGGCTGGACGTCACAGGCTGGACGTGAGCTCAAAAACCATCGAAACCAATAGTCTCAGTTTACAAAGGAGAAGGCCAAGAGTTTTCAGTGGGGTGTTCCTTGGCAGGATCACTGAGGACAGTGGAAAAACATGATCCCCAGAGTGTCCCAGAAGACCTCTCTTGTTTGCCCACCGCGGACATGTGGGCACCACCAGGCCAGACCTCCCAGGAACAAGAAGTTGGAAGCAATGCAGAAGCAACACTCTCTCAGCAGTGGGCCAACCAGGGGAAGGTTGCATCTTCTGGGGAAGCAGGGAGGTGGGCACTGCCCCACAGAGAACCCAGGAGGATAGGCCCTGTTTCTTCCTTTCCCTGTACTGACACTTGAACCCAGGGCCTTTACACTGAGCTCCATCCCTAAGGTCTCTTTTTTTTTGTTTCCTTTTTCTTTTGATAAAAGATCTAAGGCACACAAGCTGGGCTTAAACTTGCAATCTTCCTGCCTCAGCCTCCCAGAGTGCTAGGAGTATAAGCATGCACCACCACACATTGGCAGAACGGCCCTTTTCGTGTTTCACTTTGCACGGTGATGTGGCCCGTGATGCCTCACCCCCGGCTGCTTCCTACTGGCGGTGGAAAGGAGGGAAGGAGGACACCAAACTGAAAGAGGCTGACTAAGAGAAGAGCTGGTGGGCACAGGACTCTGGGCACAGCTCTGCAGGCGGCTCTGCCTGGGCTCAGAGGAGATGGGGCAGCACTGAGGGAAGAGTCCAACCAGGGAGTCTCAAATTGGCCCACAGGAGAGGAGCTGCTGGTGCAGGTGACATCTACAGGAACCAAACCAGAAAAGGACAGCCCCAGGCTTAAGGGGTGAGGGCACCCTGCCAAGGCCCCGGAGAACAGGAGGGGCTCAGGGGCTGAGCTCTTAGCATTCCTCTCAACGGAGCTCAGAAGAAAAGTTCAGATGTGTTTTTAACCATTTTTTTATTTTAAAAGTACCGCATCAATGCACTCTTTTACACCAATTACCCTAACCCCAACCTTTTGGGGAGACGATAGCGGAGACTGAACCCAGGGCCCTCAGAACGAGTTACATACCCAGCCCCTTTATATTTTTTGAGACAGGTCTGCCTAAGTCGCTGCACCGGCCAGACTGGGCTCAAACTTGGGACCCTCCTGCCCCAGCTTCCCAGACTGCTAGGATTACAGGCATGAGGCCCAATGCCCGGCACTGATCTGAGTCTTGCTGTAGACACCAGTGATCACTGCACAGTTATCTCACACACTGTAAACTGCCTCCCTCCAGTTCTCTACCCTGGAGAAGAGACTGATTACCTAACTAACCTTCCTTGCTTTGAAAGAGCTTTCATTTCCAGTGTTTCATTTCCAAACAACACACCAATATATTAGCCTCCTAAGCAAGAAGCAGAAGAAAGTCATATTTTATACATTTTTGTTCCCTATATATTTGTTCATGCACATATTTTATTTCACTTCATCTATTTATTATGAATACATGGGCAACTACTTTTTCCAGAGGTGAGAAGCTCCTGGAAAAAGTAGGCACTTCGGCTGCTGACACAATCCTTATCTAAGAGCCATCTGGACTGAGGCTTAAAAAAATATTCTCAGGGACTATGACCGTTTGAACCTGAGATCGACCCAAAAGCTTAATAAGTCATTTCCGTCCCCACTTGCAAGGGGTTTGTATATTTTGTGCCCCCTTAGTCATCATTTGGGTGAGTCCTACATATTTATCCTTGTTCTTTTTTTCTTCTGTCCTCATAAATCCGTCCCCTCAGCCTCCTAATCAAACCCAGCTTTTCAAACGAAACTGTAGCCGGGCGTTTAACTAACTAAATATTGTTTTTCCCCCAACACTGACGGAGAAGGTGGGATGCCGCCTTGACAACTGTCCTGTCCTTGGCGACTCCAGCAAACCACGTGTTGTCATCAAAACTTGCCAACAGAGCCCCCAGTGGGCCACAAGCCCCTGGCTCAGGGGGTGGCAGCAGGGCCTTCGGCCTCCACTGTCTGGATTTGGCTGTCTGGCCCTGGGATCTCTGGGAAGTAAGTCATTCTTCCCGCAGCTACTCCTGACAGAGGAAGAGAGCAAAGTGTGGTGATGCCAGCTTGGGACCCATGGCCCCTCTAAGCTTGCCCACCGAATCTTCCTTCCCCAGGCCTGCCACCACTGTCCTGCAGTAAATTTGGGAGAAGATGGGGGTTTCTGCACCTGTTGTTCCCCTTCCGATCTTGCTTCCTGGCCTCAGGGGTGCTCGTGTGGCTCAGGAATGGTGAGGTGGAGTGTGCTGTCTCTGAAGGCAGCCATGGGACCTCACCTGAACCTACATGTCACCATCTAATCCCCTGCATCACCTACCACGGTGACTTTCAAACCTGTTCCCCACATTGGGAACCTATCAGAATCCCCAAATCGCAAGCCACATCCACATCTACTGGGTCAGAACTTCTGGACTGGGACCAGCAGTGGATGTTTTAACCAGCCCTTCAGGTGACTCAAACACACGCTAAGTCAAAGCACCAATGACACCTAGGACAATGTCCAGGCTCCTAACTCAGAGCTCCAGTCCTTGTGCAGACCCCCGAGCCTGCAGCCCATCTCCCACGGCTTCCCCTACAGACCCTTACACTAGCTGGAACAGTCATCACCCCAGGGAGCTCCTTGTCTTGTACTTACTGTCCTTCGTGTTGTCCCTGGCATGTCCTCACCCACCCATATCAAATATCTGATACCTATGTTTAGATCCTTACTCGTGTTCTCTAGAAAATCTTCTTTGTCCCAAGGGGAAATAAAATAGCTAATTATCTACAAAGTACCAATCCAAGAAACAAAATGAGAAAGAAATAATTGTTGAGATAGAAATATAGAGTTGTGCAGAACTATACAAAGAACTGTGCAGGTTAAATTATAAGTACACATACATTAATGTATTGTTTTGGGTTTTGTTTTTCACTTTGTTTTTATTGTTTTGGTTTTTGATTTTTGTTTTTTTAGATACTAGGGATTGAACCCAGCCAGGCACTATTTTGTTTTTTGAGAGACTCTCTCTGTACAGCCTCGTCTGGCCTCGAACTCCTTACTGCTGGAATTAGAAGTGCATATCACAGGCCCGAGATTTAGCTCAGTGGTTCCAGTGCCTGCCTCGCAAGCACAAGGCCCTGAGTTCGATCCCGGTAACCACATACAATTCTGGGTGTGGTGACTCACGCCCACCAGCAATCAATACCACTTACCACAGTGCCGGGCTTCACCTGTAATCCCAGCACTCAGGAGGCAGAGGCAGGAGGATTGCTGAGCTCCAGGCTTGCCTGGGCTACATAGTGAGCTCAGGGCCAGCCTGAACTACAAAGCGAGACCTCTGTCTCAAAAAAAAGAAGTGCATATCACCACACCTGGCTTACACGTATATTTATGTTTATACTTTTCAACAAGCCTATAAGGAATGTATTGCTATGAAGTATGTACGTGTATAATATATACACACAGTCTACCAAAAATATATTCTTTTTTTTTTTTTTTTTTTTTTTTTTGCTTTTGAGACAGGGTCTCGCTTTGTAGTTCAGGCTGACCCTGAGCTCACTATGGTGCCCAGGCAAGCTGCCGCGAACTCAGCAATCCTCCTGTCTCTGCTCTCCCGAGTGCTGGGATTACAGGCGTGAGCCACCACGTCCGGCATTGTAGTATGCTGTGTTGATTGTTTGTGGGCATGTCTCCACACCCAGCATTACATGTGGTTACCGGGGATCGAACTCAGGACCTTGCGCTTGCAAGGCAGGTGCCGGAACCACTGAACTAACCCTCTGGCCCCAAAAATATATCCTTCATCAGTTCACCACACTAATAAATGTCTGGAAGCTAATAACCATTATTCTGAGAACCTCTTGTGATTGTAGAGGACAAAGATAACTTGTATTATTTTCATGATAACACAATAAATTTAGTATTAAAAGTCATACGAGTTTTTCTTCTCTTGATGGATACATTTTTGTATATATACATTTTATCCTTTGTATACCTAATAGATATGTGTGAGTCCTTCTTTGCCTCTTACAGTTGAGTTTAGTGGCAGTGAAAATGTATTTTTCCTACTTAGCTTTTCCTAGTTAGTTGTGTGACCTGGAACAAATATCCAAGCTTTCTGAGCCTCCATTGTGTCACTATAGCCCTCATTTTACAATGAAGAAACAGAAGCCCAGAGAGCTTAAATAATCTCCAATTTAGTACGTGCCAAAGCTGGGTTTGCTCTCCTTGATTGGTTTATTCTATTGCACCCTATAATACATTTAGTCCAGTGGTCATAGTTCCTTAGCTTAGGTCCTCAGAAAACACCCACTGCCCATGACAGCCTTTCAGATGTACAGAGAAGATGCTCAAGTCCTACCCAAGACTGCTGCTCCCTAGGCTAAGACCCACTGTTCCCTCAGCTGGACCAAGCAACCTGGCCTGGCCTCGTCACCATGATGCCAGTCCCAGTGCCACTGCTGGCTCAGGAAGAGGGTGGCTTTCTCTCATCTTCTCACTGCCTTTCTCTGATTTCCTGCTTCTGACTACAGGGTCAGGCCTCCACATCGGGAATGATGACCTGACATGCTTTCTTAGAAATCTCATTTTCTAAAGGCATTTCCTATTGATTTCCTTCCTTACTGGAGCCCCTCCCAACCTCCTTCATGTCAAAAAGAGAAAGAAAGAAAAAAAGAGAAACCTGTCTTTCTCCAAGTTCCTTGGCTGTCTGGCCCTGGGATCTCTGGGAAGTAAGTCATTCTTCCCATAGCTACTCCTAACAGAGGAGGAAAACAAAGTATGGAGATGCCCAGCTTGGACATCACCTTCTTCCTGCCTTGACTGGCAGATCTACAGCCTGCAATTCTGTAGAGATGAGCTGCATGACCAGCGCTCCCCAAATCATGAGCCTAGAAACATCTCTGGAAATCCAACCAGCTAAACTCCTTTTCTAATTCCACCTCAGCAACTCGTGGGATTAGTCGAAGAGGTGTTTCTCTTTAGAAAATTGTCTGGTTTGAATAGATCTGTCTCCTGACTAAAGAACCACTTCCTGTCCTTTCTTAGAAAGTCTGACTCTTTTCTTCCTGCTGCTACAGCCCTCCAACACCCCCACTTCTCACAGACCAGGATTTGAGTAAGAGCTGCCTTGTCATATGGCCTTGAACTTGAGACAGTTCTTTAAGAAGTGGGCGGCTGTGAGAAGGCCCTTCACCTCTCTAAGGCAGTGTTCTCTCTTGGAATTACGGTAATCTATATGAGTTGCCTAGGGCTGCCATAACAAACTGTTATAAACTTCATGTTTTAAAACAACTGTAATTTATTTCTTCACAGATCTGAGGCCCAATGTTCCTAAAACAAGGTGTTGGCAGACCCATGCGTCTCCTGATATATATGTTATCCTTAGCTTATGATGCATCCTGTTCTGATAAACCCACTGTAAACTAGAAATACTAGAAGCAGACACTTTGGAACATCACAGCTTAGTCTGGCTTCCCTTATAATTGCCTGGAACATTATACTGGCCTAGAATTAGGCAAAATCATCTGAACACAATGCCTATTTTACAATAAAGCATCATCATTTTACATTAAAACATGAGAAAAACTCATATAATTTACAAAATACAGTATTGACAGTGCAAACGAGACTGGTTACTAGTGTATGGCTTGGCAGTAAAGTAAGTTGAAAAAAATCTAAAGTTGAAGCATCTTAAATTGGACACCCGTACAAGGAAGAGCTCTCCCTGGCCTTCTCTGTCATCTGGCTCCTTGGAGCTGGGTTCCATCTCTCTAGTCTCTGACTCCATCTTCATATGGTTTTCTCTTCTTCTTCCTGAATCTGTCTGTCTGTCTGTTTGAGACAGGGTCTTGCTACAAAATCCAGACTGGCTTTGAACTCATTAAGTCACCCAGGTTGAAATCATGATCCTCTGGCTTTGTCCTCTTAAGCCCTGAGATTACAAGTGTGCAACCAGCTTTCACTGTGTCTCTTGTAAGGACACTTGTCATGGATCCAGGGCCTGCTGAATAACCCAGGATGGTCTTATCTCAAGAGCCTTAATTTATTGACATCTATAAAAAGCTTTTTCCAAATAAGGGTATATTCACAGATTCTGGGGGAGTCAGAGAATAGATCTATCTTTTTAGGTCCACATGTGGATTCAACATGGTACAAATACCTCCTTTATAACGGGGTCGTGGTATGGTTGAAATGAGAACAAGAACAGAAAGAACCTAGCCAACCGTCAGGCACAGAGCATGCCCTCCAAGATACAGATGCAGCTCTCTTTCTTTTCTCTCTCCCTCTATTCCCTCTCCTTCCTCACTCCTTAGAGGTGGCCTCAAGCTGCTTACGGTTTGCCCAAGATCAGTGATGATAATGTATGTGATCGTGACCCCATAAATATCCTTCCATAGCCACATCCATCTGACTCAGTCCAAGAGACCAAAGAAGAAATGATGGCAGTGTGTATCACGGAACCTATCAATCCCAGCAGCCATGGAGAATGGCCTAGCCAGGCCAGCTCACACTGGGCTGTTGTAATGAGTTTGTGCAGAGACACCGGCCAGAATTCTGTGTGCATCTGTGTGTGTGTAGCTACGTGGACTTGGTGGGGTAGGGATGGAAAAGATCTTTATGTCCGAGTTGACGTGAGCCTAGCGTTGCTGCTTTTGTGCTATATAAACTTTGTCACTTACTCCCTGTCCCTCAGCCCCATCATGGGTGGATGTTGGGCAGCTGCATTGATGGAGCAGGAGGAGCCTCCAGTTATACAAACAACTTCATTCTCTCCTCCAGTCAGAGGCCAGGTTGCACACCTACATCCTCAGAGCATCTCGCAATCCTACCTACCATACAGGCTGTGACCTTCCTAGAGAATGAGTAGTTGGTTCATTCATACTTTTATTCACTCAGCAAACATTTGTTGAGCCTTTTCATGAAATCAGAGCTATCTATACCCTTGAAACACAAGTCAGACAAGACCTGTTGCCCCTGCCTAGAGGCGACACACCGACTATGAAGGAGACAGCACATCAGAAGATCAGTGCAGTTCAGCCAGGACCACTCCAGGGTCAGAGTAGGAGGGAAGAGGCTGGCTTCAGAAAGGAAACACTGCGTGGACTGGCACCAGGACATTCTCGGCAGAGAAAGATGCAGGACTCAAGAGCCTGGAGGACTGGAGAACTTCAAAGCATCCACTGAAGAAATGGAAGTAGGCAGTGAGACCAGAGAGGTGAGTCTGGACAGGAGGAAAAGGGTCACATGGCAAGCCAAGCAGTGGGACAGAGAGAGCCAGAGGCAGATCTGCCTCTGACCACAGCATGTCCACTTCATCAGGAGCTTTTCAGAGGGCAGATCCTCAGGCCCTAGGGGGCCCTGCACTCGACCTACTCATGGGGTACTGTGACTACAAGTACCGGGGATTCTGACTTGTTTTGGTTTTTGGGTTTTTTTCAGACAAGATTTTGCTATATAGTCAGGTTGAACTTGAACTCACTATGTAGCTGACCGGGGCTGGGCATAAAAACTCACAGAGATCTTCCTTCCTGCCTCAGCCTCTGAAGTGTTCAGGTGCCACCACGCCCAACTGGGAGCCTATGAGAGCTCTCCACACGGAGCTCTCCAGGGGACGGATGCAGGGATTACAAAGCACATGCGGCCATTTAAGAAGTACCTACCTGGTGGCAGGCACCAGCTACATTCTTCACATGCTTTGTTATATTTCATCTTTACAACCATCCACCTAA
This sequence comes from Thryonomys swinderianus, assembly GCA_004025085.1. Taxonomy (NCBI): domain Eukaryota; kingdom Metazoa; phylum Chordata; class Mammalia; order Rodentia; family Thryonomyidae; genus Thryonomys; species Thryonomys swinderianus. Next base: position 8,593 of record PVIC010020259.1, on the reverse strand, counting down.
ACGCCCTGTCAGATAGCTACATCGTTCATTTCCAGATGAGAAACTGAGACACATAAAGGAAAAGTAACTTACCTGAGGATTCGAAGCTACTACTGTGAGAAGCAAATCTGGGATTTAAACTCTGCAGGTGAGACCCTCAAGCCCGCACTTTCAGAGACTGCGAGCTAAGAAGCAGTCACATTTCCTGCCAGGGGACGAAAGAGAACGACTGCCTATGGACGGAGAAACTGACACTGTTCTGGAGATAAGCAGCAAGATCGCAGACCTTAATATGTCTAGGAAGGGAGCAAAAAGAGACAAGGAGACCCGAGATTTTGAGGCTGAAAGAGGGGAAACACCAGTGATTCTCTAACATGGGAGGAGCTAGAGAACACTGGGAAGACACGAGGCTTCCCTCTGGGATTTGTACTGCATTCAGGAAACATCACTGACAAAAGTTATCCCCAGGAGAACTGGAGCAAAAGGCTGTTACCTACCCCTCGGCAGGCGGCATAGACACAGGTATACAGGACCAAATCGAGAAATATTCAACTAAAACAACTACAGCCTAAGAGCGCCAGACTTTATCACCAGATTTAGTCTGCAGGGAGGGCCGCAGCTTGGGGACATTGAGCAACAGTGAAAGGAGCCCAAGTCTTTGGAGTCACTCCTCTGAGCTTGTACAAACTTGGCCTTGACGTGACCTTTCTCTGGGCCTCTGAAACAAGAGGAGAAAACCTGCTCTCATGATATAACGGTGAGAGACATACACATAGGGCAGAATCTAAAGCTTCTGAAATGTCCCAAAGCGAGGATCCAAGTGCTGGTTTACCTGCTCTCAAGAACATGCTCTTTTGGTTCCCATTTGGGCAGAGCTGGGCATAAATCATTCTTTGAAAACTAGTATGTGTCCTTCCTCATAAGGACTCCTACCCTTTCCAAAAACCACCTCGTTCATCTTGGTTTGCCAGAGAGAAAACCTGGAGGGATGGCACTTTCCGTGCCACTAACAACTGAGGCCTGGCCTCCAACTTAAAGACACGGCCGGCTCCTGATGGACCTGTCACGGGCTGTACGCTGCCCTGCCCTGTGGGCTGGCGGGGAGAGCACAGAGCCAGCGCAGGAACGTGTATGCAAATCCCTGCAATGTGCAGTTCTAAAGCCAGAGAGGGATGGGGAGAGGAGTCAGGAGAGAAAGTTACAACAAACTCAAAGGAGAGACTTCGAAGGTTCACTTGTTAGGGCATTAAATCCTTTCGGTGCTTCTAAATAAGGGTAAGACTCAAAAATTAAAAATTAAAAAAGAATGAGGTGCTTTAGAAACAAATCATCTGATATGGTCTGTCATTTTGATAAGGGAGAGGAAAGAAAAATGAGAGAAGGAAAGGGAAAGCAAAAGAAGGAAGAGAAGGAGAAAGGGGGAAAGAAAAAGAGACAGAGATTGAGAGAGAGAGAGAGAGACAGAGAGAGAGACAGAGACAGAGACAGAGACAGAGACAGAGACAGAGACAGAGACAGAGACAGAGACAGAGACAGAGACAGAGACAGAGACAGAGACCAGTGTGGGGAGTTCGCGAAATCCCGGCTTACTACCCGGAGAGCCCAGCAACTTTCCGCAGCAACAGCGGCGGGGCTCGGAGCTTTTAAGGGTTTCTAATCCTGGAAGGCTGTCTGACATCACCCCGTTTCTTGTCGGCTGATGTTTCGTACAAGCCTCTCATTTCCTCAGTGTTTTCAGAGCCACCAATTACTGCAACAATCTCGTGTTTATGTTTTCTCTCTCTCCTGCCTGGCTGGCTCTCAGCCTGCCAGGAGAGGGTGGGTGGGGGGAGCAGGTGGGGGGGCCTGGATCGGGCATTGAAGAAAAAGGGAGGGGTCCCCTTAATTTTTTTTCATTGACTTCAGCACCATGTGATCAGGAAGTCTGGCCTCCCTCCATTTCCCCTCCCGACTAAAGGGAAACATTGTGTAGCAGCCGCTGGGGCCACTGGTGGGATGGCCTTAGCCGTCTGACGTAGCGAGATAAAAATAACCGGCATATTTAAGGCAGGAGCAGGAATCCCGGCGTTCACATGCGGCCTGGTCAGCTCGGAGCAGCGGCAACGCAGACTCCTAGAGGCTCTGCGCTCGCTTGCTAGGCACTGTGGCTACTCCGCACCACCACTGATTCTGACCTCGACCTTGACCTTGACCTTAACCTCAGGCTTCCATGCAAACCTGCTAGAGCCCAGGAGGGCCCCCTGTTTCCACTGCAGCCTGGCCCTGCAAGCCACTCCGCAGCCGGGCCTGGCTTGTGTCCTGCCTCCCAACAAATGGGTAGGGAGGATGCAGGAACTTGTGGGGTGCAGGGACACCTGATACTGGGGGATTGTTAGAGCGCCTCTGCTTCAGGAAAGTGACAACAGGCTACCACTAAAAAATCACCCTGTCTCCCAGCCAAGTCCCCAGATCGACAGCCACACTGTGTACAAATTTGCAAATTAAGTTACCCTCTCGATCCCCTTTTCCTAATTTGGGCCGCATATTGCAAAGATTTGCAAACATGTGTCAAGGCTGGAAACGAGATGCATTAGCCAAGGCCAAGCGCACCAGAGAAAACAGAGAAAATCCAGGCACAGTCTGGTATTTTAGAGGATGTTGATCTCCCAGTAACATGTTGCCCAGCCAACACCCCAACAGATTCCCTCCAGCCCCTCAAAACTACCACTACCCCTGACCCATCCGGGGATCCCAGAGAAAGAAAGGAAGTGCTCCTTGTGTCCCCAGTGAGCTTGTGTCTCAGGATCTTAGGATCAGAACCCACCTGAACCACACTTAACCAGACAGGCACCAACATGCTTCCATCTTCACCTTCATTTAAATTTCAACTCATCCCACACAGTAGGTTCTACTATCCTTATTCTACACTCAGGGAATGAGGCAAGGTGCGAGCGATGCTTCTCCTACCTCTCAGTAGCTTCCTCCCTTGCATGTACAGTTCCACACTGATTTCTCATTCTGGAAACCACCTCTCTTTTGTTCTTCCCCCTCTATAAATACAGTTAACACCAAGCAAAAACAAGTGAGCTTTCACTGACCTGTGGGATTTCAGCTTTGCCCTTTCTCTGGGCCACAAAGAAGCTTTCACTTACAATTAATACTGAGAAATCTCCCTACTTTTCAATGTCTAAAGTAACAAGATGCTTCAAAACTTCGGCAGAGTTTTTTTTTTTTTTACGTAAAAGCCAGATGTGCTGCTAGAAAATGAGTGGACATTCACCCCTAATTCTTTTGGTATTACAAAGATGAAAAATAGTTATTTATATGAGTGAAAGAGGCTGAGGACTCTCACTTAAAGAAATTTGGGGATTTCACCAGCACTAAGGATGGAGGCTTCAGGGTGTAGAGTAGTTTTGCGGACTCCCCAGCACCCAGCACAATGTCTAACGAAGTACTCAGCCCGTAATTGTTGGACTGCATTAACAGGTATGTTGTGGAAGACAGGCACAGCACTCAGGATTATGGCTGTTGGTCATGTCTTTCATGACTATAGAGGCAAAACATGCTTTGGTCCTTATATCTGGTCTGGGAGGTACATGATGTTATTATCCCTGCTGTGCATATAGAGAGTGATTTGCCCACAGGAATTTGTCCAAGCTAACACAGCTAGGAAGGATAAGTATGAGACTTAACCCAAGTACTCTTCCTGAAGCCAAGTTTTTAACTACTAGACTAAAAATCCCAAAAGGTGACCCAGAAGCCCAGGGATGTAGCTCAGTGGCGCTGCACCTGCTTGGCAAGAGCAAGGTCCTGAGTTCAATCCACAGTATCAAAAACAAAACAAAATAAAAGGTGACCCATGAGATATTAAAGAAAGGGACTTCCGTTTACTATGTACCTCCTTGACTTAACTTCCATGCTTCTTCCTAGATGGGGCTCATCCATTACAGGTCCCCCAGGTCTCCAAAGAGGTCACTTAAGAAACGCAAAGGGACTACAGCCTCCTTGAAGACAGCCCTGGCCCTCCCTCAGCTTCTCTCACTGAGTCACTCTAACGTGTGTTGCACTGCTCCCCAAGAGAAGCCTTCACCTATAGAACTGTAGGAACCAGCTTATGCGTTTCATGAGTATATCCCTAATGAGGTGATATGGGGGAGGCACACGGATGAAAAACAAAAGACACAAAGGTATTTGGAATGAAGGGGCCAGGGGGCTCTTGCCTCTAGTGGACAAAGAGCCCTGAGCACTTGGCTTGCCTCACTTTTATTCACTTAGACATGGCAACAATTGGATTAATAGAAGATTATCTGCTTCTTATTATCTATAGCACGTACCCAGGTGAACGTCCAGATCTCGGCGTGACTTGCAGTGTCCCAGTGAGCCTGCATGTTGCCCCGGACACACAGCTTGTTCTTCTTCTCTTGTCTGTACAGAGGAGGTCAGTTAGGCCTCGATCCTTATGATCTGACCTCACACATTCAGTGACCATGGCCATTCCTGGCACATTTAGGTTTCTTCCCTGTCCCCCCACTGCACATGGCTCATGACTGCAGTAAAGCACCTGTCACACTGCAGCAGAGCTTCTCGCTTCCCTGGCACCCCTCCCACTGGTCTGACAGCACTTTCAGGACAGAATGCCCGGATCAGTATAAGCACCAGGGAGAGGTAGCCGTTCACTACATGATGTAGCCACCTTTCTGAAGGATGAATGAACATGATGCACGAGACCTCACAAGCCTCCTTATCAATCAACACAGGCCCCTTCTCACCATCACACTTGACTTTCTCTATCAGCACCCTATTCTCTTGCCCTACAAAATTTATCACAGTTTGTAGCAATCTGTTTCCTTTTCTCCTTCCATAAACCAACGAATACAGGAGCTACCTCTTTCCCCCCCACCATCATGGTCCCCCACATCTATTAAGGTGCCACACTTACTGCAGACCCACAGTAAACACTTGTGAAATATATGAGTGAATGAATTAATGCATGAATCAATGCTCCTTGAAGTAGATCCTACCTATTTACAGTAAATCTTTTCCTTTCTATTTACAGCAAAGCCCCTTGAATTAATGTCACTCCCCAGATTGCATTCATAAAATTAAGTGCTTTTGGTTTAGTGACCACTTCAAATTCAAGACTCATCCATATTGATGATAAAAAAGACTTGAAAGGGGGGCTATTGAATGAGGCCCTTCTTCTCATACAATGTGGGCTCCAGTGACCACTATCGTTAGAGCTACACACAGACTTCCTTTATACCCCTCTGTTTTCATTAGCTTGGGTAACTTGCCAAAGAGTGATCCTTTTGGGCTGAAATTTTCCATGCTGGGTCTTGGCAAAAGGTGAATTTTTGGGAAAAGTTTGAATAAAATCCCTTCAGCCATTTTTTAGTTTGATGAGGATGAAAAAAAATACATTTTTTTCTTGCTTTTAATTGAAGACAATTTTGGGACACAGGAAACACCAATTCAGTTGAACTTTGAAAAACTGAAACTCAGATCTAATTCCATCTAAAGGGAACCTTAGGGATTATTTTGGGCTCAAAAACAATTTTTTAATTAAAAAAGAAAAATTTAAATGTAATTGGAAAACCCCTGTGCAGCCTTAGAAAGTGTGACACTTCTTTCCTCCTCTTGGGCTACGTAAGTCTCTCTGTGATTCTAGCAAATCACAAAAGTTCAGAGCTGTTTAGAAAGGATTATAAAACTTGGATTTCAGCTCCCATACCATGACATATGATATTATTTCCCTTTTTCTTTTGTCTCAAGAATCTTCCCTCAACACTGTACCAGGAATATATGATTTGAGCGACAGTCTCAGAAAATAACAAAGCAGAAGTTCCTGGAATGAAGGGACCACTCCTTCAAAGCCAAACACACAACTTTCTTTCCAAAGTTTTCTCAGACAAATGCTAACCAAAATATTTTATCTTACATTGGATTTTCTTGACACTCACATCAGTATTAGATTCTTGCTTTTTTATTCACTGGTAACTTTCTTAGAATAGTTGTGTTCTCCTTGCCACAAAATTGTTTTCAAAAAGCAGTGCTAGACTGTAAAGTCAGAAAAATCTGGGCCTAACTCTCTGTTTTGATGTTCACCAGGCAAATACCTCAGCCTCCCTAAAGCTGTTGGTTCCCTCTGAAATGGAGATCATGATACTGACTCAGTGGTCGTTGTGAGGCTTAAATGAAGCCAAAACTCAGCTCCCAATCAGTGATGATATTCTGCCTCCCTCCCCTGCTTGTGTTCATTCCTATTGATCCTGTCTTCACACTCTGTACTTATAGCAGGAACCTCATGACTTGGATTTCTCAGGCCCTCCCAGTAGCCACTCCAATCTGGGCACATGGCAGAATGAAATCAAAGCAGCGCTGGCTGTATATTTCCATCTAATGTTGGTTCTTTTCAGGGATGCCACCAATGCACTGCCTCTTTGCTTGTCTTTTCCCTCTACTGGAAGAATCTTTTCCATCTTTGTAACTCTGGGATGCGGCCAGGTAAAGGAACAAATGAATGAATAAAACCATAAAAGCCTTTTGCTTCCTTCCAGGACCCAGGATCAGAGGCCTAAATCTTGCCTTTCATTTTCAAGCAAGTTTCATTTTAACTCAGGTACTGTCTGAGAGTCAAGATTTGTGTAGAATGCCTATTTACAATGATGGTTGTGTATTCAAAATCTACCACATCTCAAATGTCTGTTTTTATACAGTTTTACTTAAGAGTAAGCAGGACATCATCAAGTCCTTTGTCCTCAACAATCTTTCTTCAACACTGTACCAGGAATATGTTTGAATGACAGTCTCAAAAATAACAAAGAAGAAGTTCCTGGAATGAAAGGACCACTCCTTCAAAGCCAAACATACAACTTGCTTGTAGGCAAAAACTGCCACTTTTCAAATTTCCCAGTGCACAGGCAAACAACTGCTCCAAAAGAAAACACTATTTGAATTTTTTTTCTAAAGAGAAAAAGGAAAAGATCCAGCTTAATCCAGCACACCTCCACCTCCTCTGGATAAAGCATATCTGGTTTGTCTGTTTTCCTTCTTCAAGTTTGGCTGGGCTTCTTGTCTCTTCTATAATAGCTACATTTTTTTAAAAACATTCAGGATGACTGAGTTCCAACTATGTGCCATTTCTTTTGGCACATCTTATATCATTTCATCCTCATCTTGTTTTACAGACGAGAAACAGGCCCAGAAAGGTTAAGAAGTGTGTCTTCAGTGACACATCTAAAAGATGCCACCTCATTTTAGGAGCACTTTCAATTCACAAGTTATCTTCCCCATCCCCTCACAAGTACCCACATGCGCACACATCTCCGTAACTAATGATGCTTTACAGAGGGTCCATCTGTTGAAACAAAAAGGGTGGGGGCATCATTGGGGAAGAATAAACACCAAATACCAGCAGGGCTAACACAGGGTGGGGGAAACAACTGGGGAAAAAAGGCGCAGAACCTTTCAACTGCCTTTGGCCAGGTTTTATCTCTTAAGCTGAATGGTATTTATATGGATGTTATTATGCTGGACTTCATCAATGTCCATTGGTCATAAATGTGTCTAATACATTTCACATCACCTGGTGCCTATTCACACTTTTTGCCATTCATACACACACACACACACACACACACATACACACACACACCTTCCTGACCTTCAGCACAAGCTCTGACACATTCATACTCACAAACATACACAAACACACATGCTGAGTCACAAGACACAGGTACTTGCTCACATTGACAAATACACACACACACACACACACACACACACACACATACACGCACACAAAACAACCTCCTTTCTCAGCCTCTGACCACCACACCTCTCCTTCAGTCAAGGGTAACAGGGTCAGACACAGAGGCCTTGAAACCTGGCTCAGCTGAGCCATCGGATCACAAGGACCCACTTTTAGGAGCAGCCACCATCAGATGCTACTGATGGCCAGTGTGTGGCCCCAGACCAGGTAGGTACTCTCCCACCATGGGTTCATCTGGGAAGAGAGAGTTAAGGAGCAAAGGGAAGCCTCTGGTCTTTCACGGTTCAGGGTGGGAAGCAGTGACTTGTGTGGGAAACAACCTCCTCGGAAACCATAGCAACACCCATTTGGCGGCTCTGGATTGGACCCCAACCAGACATTTATTAAGCAGCCTCATGAGCTGTGGTCTCCAGAAGAACAATACCAAACTGATCAAATGTTAATAGCTTCAATCTGTTCCTCCTCCCAGAACTCCCACCCCATCCCCCTCTCCGCAGACTGCAGTTTTGCTTCCAGCCTTGGCTGCAAACTGCCTCTGCTGCTGCCCCAAAGCCCAAGCATGCGGCTACAGCCGCTCCCAGGCACATGCAGGTGACCTGGAGCCCAGAGATGAAAGGTGAGTCAATCAGGGCACTTTAGGGCCTTCATGGAGCTACTCTTAGACTAAACTACCCCAGCAGAAACATCTCCACGATCACCTGACTGAACAGTTCTCAGTCTGGCTGCATTTAAGAATTACCTAGTAAATTTTTAAAAAACCAATGTCCAGGTTTCACTTTAGTCCGATTAAATCTGAACTTCTAAGGGATGGGGCCTAATCATTTGCAGTTTTTTAAAGATTCCCAGACTGTTCTGACATGCATG
>PVIC010020258.1:0-29717 GCA_004025085.1 Thryonomys swinderianus | reverse complement strand
CAGCATTGTGGTATGCGGTGTTGATTGTCGGTGGGCGTGTCTCCACGCCCAGCATTATATGTGGTTACCGGGGATCGAACTCAGGACCTTGCGCTTGCGAGGCAGGCGCCGGAACCACTGAGCTAACCCTCTGGCCCCTGTGCCTAAGGTTTTTCCGTAGGAACATTCTTGAAAGGGAAAGAATGTTGTATCATCTTGCAAAATATGGAGCCATTGTTTCCACCTCTGCTTTTAAACACAGAGCAAAGGAAAGAGGCCCTGTGATAGGCGTTTTAAGCCTAAATCATGAGCAGGAATATAAAATTATAGGAAAGCTCTCACAGCTTTTCTGTCCACTGTACTCTCACTTCTGCCTCTGGGCATCCTGCACGTCCCCCACCACCAACTCAGAGTAACAAGCTCAGGGCTCTGGAGCTGCTGCCTCACTCTCCCCTCTTCTCCTTTCCTGCTTCCTCCTCCACACTCAGCTTCTCCTTTTCTTTTTACTTATTCTTTCCCAGTCTCCCTTATATTTTTTTTTATCTTTCTCCCTTTCTCCTTCCTCCTCTTATCTTTTATTTTTCCCTTTTTTGGTTTTATTTTTGTTTTTGTTTCCTACTTTCTAGAACCCATTATTCTTTGGTATGGTTTCTCTAGGGCTGACTTTTTTTTTTTTTTTGAGACAGGGTTTTGTTTTGTAGTTCAGGCTGGCCCTGGGCTCACTATGTAGCCCAGGCAAGCCTTGAACTCACAGCAATCCTCCTGCCTCTGCCTCCCAAGTTCTGGGACTATAGGCATGAGCCACCACATCTGGCATTGTGGTGTGTGGTACTGATTGCTAGTGGGCATGAGTCACCATGCCCAGCATCGTGGTATATGGTTACCAGGGATCAAACTCAGGACCTTGTGTTTGCAAGGCAGGTGCCAGAACCACTGTACTAAATCCCCAGCCCTCTACAGCTGATTTTTGAGGAAAGACCCAAGAGCCCATTCTAGATCTTTGTTTGGCAAGAAACTGAGATCATTTGATGTATTCATCTGAGTGAACTTGAAATAAAAATTTTTACTTGCACACTTACTGAGAAATGTGACCATGAGTCATATGTAAGCATTATGTGCTTCATCATTTTATTGCAAAATCTGATTCTAACCTGTTGCTTTACATGGCATGGGAATATAGATTATTAAAAAACAATTATTTGAGACTTTCCAACATGGCCAAATGGAAAATGAGGTGCACTGTAGAAGCTGGAGGTGTACCAGATGATGCAGGCATTCTGAAATGGGAGAGGTAGTCATAAACAGACACAGAAAAATTAAACTAAAAGAAGTATCTTTTGAAAAAGGGAAGCTGGCCATTGCTAGTCCAGACTTCTGCCAACACCCTTTACCCTGACAACAGACCACCCCCAGACCATTTCTAATACCCTGAGGGAAGCAGACAGCACTCCAGAGGCTAGATGCCTGCGATGGGCTCCTAAAATACAGTACCAAGGAAGAGGAACCTCATTGTAGAAAGAAACAGTGGTTGGGCCCCAGGCAAGCCACAGACTACAACCAGAGAAAGAGAAATCCAGCATATGTTTTAACAAATGTCACTTAGAAAACTGGTTACACAAATGTAGAAGATTGAATATAGACCCATATCTGTCACCAAAATAAAGTAAAAATCAATATATCTGGCTATCAAAGAAATGAAAACAAAATTGAGATTCTATCTCACTCCAGAAAGAATGGTAGTCTTTAAAAATATCAAACATTGAGCCGAGCTGGTTCCTCATGCCTGTAATCCCAGCACTCAGGAGGCAGAGACAGGAGGATTGCTGAGTTCAAGGCTTGCCTGAGCTACATAGTGAGCCCAGGGCCAGCCTGAACTACAAATCAAGACCCTGTCTCAAAAAAAAAAAAAAATCAAACATTGACAAGTACTGGTAAGGCTGCAAAAAACAAAATTTTAAAATCAATAAGTTAATTGAGTAACTATGCCATACTTCCTAACATTTGTCAATAAACATTTATATAAATGCATTTATATATTTACAAAGAACATTATTTCAAAATCAAATTGTTCTCTTACAATGAACTGTAAAAACATAAATAGACAAATGTATAACATGATAGAAATTGTAAACAAGTTAGTAAATTAAACAGAGGCAATAACAAAATTATAAAGAATTATAGCCTGAAATTGTCAAAGTCAGGGATCTTTTTTTTGAGATAGGGTCTTGCTTTGTAGTTCAGGCTTGCTCTGAGCTCACTATGTAGCCCAGGCAAGCCTCAAGCTCAGCAATCCTCCTGCCTCTGCCTCCCGAGTGCTGGGATTACAGGCGTGAGCCACCACGCCTGGCACTGTGGTGTGTAGTGTGTGGTACTGATTGCTGGTGGACGTGAGTCTCCACGCCCAGCATTGTATGTGGTTACCAGGGATCGAACTCAGGACCTTGCACTTGCGAGGCAGGCACCGGAACCACTGAGCTAACCCTCCAGCCCAAATCAGGGATCTTTGTCTGTATTTCTCCTACATACATTCTTCTATCCTGGTACTTAGGACCATATGGTGCTCAGTGATAATCTGTTTCACCAAACTAAAGTACAACAGGCTTAATTCTTATAAAGTTTTATTTTCCTGAACACTGTGTCTATGTTTCTTACTGTCTAGGCATTTACTTATATATGTCGCTGATGTGCTAAATGATGTCTATGCCACTTTTTAAAAAATGATTTTATTGGTATATTTTATACATACAATATGATCACATTTAACATTGAAAACTTGCACATGTACATGACACAACTTGTTTCTCATTTTTCCGCTTTCCCCTGTCCTCCTTACAACCTCTGCCCATCATATACATAAACTTCATTTCCTTTTTTTCCACTATCAGGTTTTTTCTTTTCCTTCTTTTACTTTCTCCTACCTACCTTTTCCCTTTTCCTTTTGCTTATTTTCTTCCTATTTCACATTACCTATCATACATTTTGGAACTCATTTACACCTTTGGTTTTTCATACTAGAGAAAAGGTAGAGGTGCTGTGTTCTATTTATTTCACTTATGAGTATGCCCTTGAGGTACATCCATTTGAGTATAAATGACTCAAATGTATTATTCGTTACGGCTAATAGTCCTTATTATAGAAAAACCACCTTTTCTTTATCCAGTCCCCCAGCAATAGACATTTGGGCTATTTCTGAGATTTAGCTATCACAAACTCAGCTGCTATAAACACGGGTGTACATATATACCTGAATATTATTCTTTTAATTCTTTTGTGTATATACCTAGCAGAGGAATAGCAGGGTCAAATGGTGCCTCGAGTCCTAGTTTTTAATGAAATCTCCACACTGATTTCCATAGTGTTTGCACCAATATACATTCCCACCAGCAATGGAGAGGAGTTCTTTTCTCCCCACCACCCCGCCAGCACAGGTTGACTTCATGGTAGCAGCCCTTCTTTGTGGAGTGAGCTGAAATCTCAGTGTTGTCATTTGCAGCTCTCAAATGACGAGAGATGTGGGACATTTTTTCATGTTTCTTCGATGCTTCTACTTCTTCATCTGAAAAATGTCTGTTCATTGCAGACACCCATTTTTGAATTGGGTCTTTAAATCTGCAGGAGGCTGATATTTTTAAGTTCTTTGCAAATTCTAGAAAGTAGCCCTTTGTCTGAGAAACAGGTGATAAAAATTCTTTCCCACATTGTTGGTTATCTTTTCACTTTGTTGGTGGTTTCTCTTGCTATGAAGAACCTTTTTAATAAAATGAGATCCCAATTGTTGATTCTTTCTGCTAATTCTCATGCTATACAGGTTTTGTTCATAAAGTCTTTCCTTATGCCAGTGTCTTCAAGAGTTCTATCTAACCTATTTCCCAGCAAGTTTAGTGTTTCTGTTTTAATGTTTAGGTCTCTATCCACTTTGATTTTAGTTATTTGGTGAAAGAGACAGATCTAGCTTTAATTTTTGGCAAGTTTAAACCCAGTTTTCCAGCACCATTTGTGAAAGATGCTATCTTTCCTCCATTAAGGGTATTTGGCTCCTTTATCAACAATGAGGTGGCTTAGTATATCTGTAGTTGTTTCTGGATCTTCTAGTCAGCTCTACAGATCCTTGGGTCTATTTCCTTGCCAGAATCATGCTGTTTTTTTTTAATCACAATGGCTTTGTAGTATAGTTTAAAATTAGGGATTGTGATATTCCCCTGCTATGATCTTGTTGCCTAGAATTGCTTTTGTTACTCCAGGTCTCTTGTGGTTCCAGATGGATTTTTGGATTATTTTCTCTGGTTCTGTGAAATATACTGCTGGAAATTCAAGTGGGATTGCCTTGAATCTATACAATAGTATTGGGAGTATGGCCATTTTGGTGTTACTGGTTCTTCCTACCCAGGAACAAGGGCTGTCTTTCCATTTTCTGTTGTTCTCTTCCATCTCCCTTTTCAGAATGCTGTAGTTTTCAGAGCTATGCCTTTTATTAATTTTCATGATTCAAATAAATTGTTTCATAATTGTTAAAGTAACTGTGAGCTCTAAAATGTTCTAGAAATACATCAAACAACAGATACTGAGAAATTGGCCAGTGCTACCAGAGCTTCTGAAAACAGTGGAGAGATTAACAGCACCAAGTTTAATTTTAATCCATAATACCTTAGAATCCAGAATTAAATGCAGTAATTTCACTGGAATGGAATTTTTATTGTGAGAATGCTCCTTAGATTATGTATCAATGTTTGCCCAATGACTACTCATTTCCTATATTTTACTTCCAAATAATGGAGATGATTTTTTCATTATAAATGACAAAAGTAAATGTCTAGCTCAAGCATGCAAGTAAAGAAAATACTGTACCAAGAAATTGGTTTAAATATTCAAATCAGTCTTAAAACTTCCAGGGTGGTGGCAGCTGCCATACTGTCCATTCTGTGTTGACTAATGATCCCGTTCAGTGTTTCTTCTGATTTTTCCTCCTTTATGATTCTTTTCAGTTCCCAGCAGCACCAATATTCACAAACTATCTAAAACTGTCAATGTGACTATCTTCATTGACACACCTGCTAATTTTCTAGTAGGAAAAATACTTATTGAGCATAATTATTGTTAAAATGTGCATTAATTTTCTTACAGTTAAAATCAGATCTAAGCCATGATGGCTCATTATCTGTAAATATTATTTCATTTTAAAGTAAGTCACACTGTGACAGGATCATGCTTGACCCATTCACCATCCATATATTCCCCCAATTCTATAATTTTGATTTATAATTTATTCCTTTGGCGCCTGCAATCTTAATGCTCCAATTTCCTAAGCATTTAAAAAAATAATGTTATGTGTATTTTCTCTAAGATAAAACATATTGATTTTTTGAAATTTTATACACAAATTTGCTTAAGTTCAATAATTTGTTTCATAAGAAGAATGAATGACCTCTTAGAATTATCCTGAACTTCTGTTTCTGTTGATGACTGCCAAAAGTTCAGTTTGGGTAATAGACCTTGCTAGAATTTGTAAGGCTAATTTCACAAGAGAAGTGACAATTTACATGATTTTTCATAGGAGAAATATACTATATTGCCACTATTAATTCCTCTCTGATTAATAGAACTTATTCTAGAAGTCTCAGGAAAAAATCTGGCAATTAATGTACTGTGTTTTGGGAACAGGATTGCATATACAACTCTCCTATTCACTTATTTGATATAAATTGGCATGTCTTAGAAGTGTACTACATAGAAATAAAACCATATATCAGAAATAACTTTAATTCAAATTGGTTAGATGACCTCTGAAAGCTAGATGAAAGATTTTCTGCTGAATGGGCTGGTGCTCCCTGCTGCCTATATAATTTATGTGAGAAATTAGTGCGAATGGTTCACTTTTATGGAGCAGAGCTGCTTGTAGCAAGCCTGCAGAAACAATTTTCCCTCAAGCCTCCATCTGTTCTTCAAACTAGGGCATATGCCATCTCATCGAGCTTGAAAGTCAACTGATTTATAACTCCTGGAAAGTGCATAGATTGAAAAGAAAGGTCGACTGCCACTCTGTGACAGTGATTTGTTAGGCACTGGCTAAAGACAATTCACATTACCAGAAACCCAAGGGGAAACAAGCAATGTTGTAAGTTTCAGATCTCAGTGGAGTGACAACTAGAAGAAAAACAAATCACTTCTGCTTCTTAAGTTGGATGACCACAATGGCTGATAAGTAGGGGAGGCCTTGGTCATGTTAAGGGTAGTGGAGGCAAGATAGTTGTGGGTCAGGTAATACCTATGAAGAACTGAGATTGCTGCCACCCTCCTAGCAGTAAATGTTGCCATTCAGAAGTGTCAGTACTCCTAACCTTTGCATGGAAACTGCATTGTTGCCTTCTGAAATGTTGTATTTGTGACTACAAATTATTCTTCCCTGAATTTTTCCATATTCTCCTGGAAGGTGGAATCTCTTGTTGTTTCCATGAGAAATCCAATGAGTAAATCACTGTCTTAACATGTAGTGAATGTCCCTGCTTCTTATTTACTGAAGTACAAATGAGTCCAAAAGTTCTTCCACAAATGGTAAATAGAATCAGATTAAAAGTATGGTTGTAAAAAAAATTGTTTGAAAACTTTATTTAGAGGACCCTAAGTGTCTCTTCAGATATTGCCTGACAACCACTTTTAAAGGAACTTTTCCTTTAAGTTGTGTTAACAGTTCTCCTTTACTTTTAGGAAAATCTAAAGAAACTGTTAATTAATAACCATATCAACTCTTATCTAAATTTAAGGAAAGAAGCTTAAGCAATTGTTTTTTACCTTTATCAAGAAGGTTATCTTGCCCTTAAATCATTATTGATAGGCTAATCTGTTGAATTCACATACATAAGTACAAATCATACTCATTATTACTCATAAAATGTTTGTTTTTAATGTGAAATGTTTCTCATAAAATTAGAAAATCCCAAAAAGCTGAAAAAAATAAAATTATCAATCACTTCCCTGAATACAACTATTAACATTTTGAAACTACTTCCATCTTTATTTTTACAAAGTTGAGATCATATCATAGATAATACTTTAAAAATATTTATTATAAAAATTATGTTCTTTTAATTTTAACTCTTGCTCTATTCTAGTTTAAAAGTAATGTGTGCTTTGTGTAGAAAATTTAGAAAATGATAAAATGTATGAAGAATTTAAAATTCATCCTGAAAAGTTTCTGCTTAGTTTTTTTCTATATGTTTTTCCTTTGTTGAAACTATATTTCATAGGGAAAAAATTTAAGGGATTCAAAGAAACTTCCCAGAAACAAATATAGTTTTGTACCTATCAATAAAACTGGTAATCATCTTTTAATGAGCAATTTTAACTTTTTAGTAATATGCCTAGTGATGTAAGTGCATTTGTTATTATAAGCATGTTTTAGTGTGTTTTTGAAGAGATTAGAAACCAGTATTTAAAATAATTTATTAAGTATAAAATATATTTCTTACTATTAGGGCAAATATAGAAATGGACACAAATAGTTGATAGAATCATTGTAAAGTCCATCCTGGCCCCTCATCCAAGGCATTTTCTTTTCTTTTTTTTATTCATTAAGTTTACTGGAACATTTTAGTTATGCATTATAATCATATTCTTCATTTGGAATTTGTACCTGTATATATTTTTCCCATTTCTTATTGTTTCCCATTCCCCCTCCTTCCTATTCCTCCACCTCTCACTATTTACAAAGGCTTTTTTCCATCTTTTCCTTCTTTTTTCATTCTTTCCTTTCTCTGGCTTCCTCTCCTTAGTTCCTTTTCCCCTTTAAACATTTTTTTTTCTATTTCACAGTATCTCGTTTATACTTTCAGTTTCTCACATCTGAGAAACAATTTGGTATTTACATGCGTGTCCAATTTATTTAAGTGTGACTTCAATATGCATCCATTTGGGTGTAAATGTCTCTAGTTTATCTTTCTTTATGACTAATCAGTACTCCACTTTATGGAGTTGATGAGCATTTGAGGTGTTTTCAAGATTTAGCTATTACAAATTGTGCCATTATAAACATAGATGTACATATAGCACTGTGGTATGATTATTTTAATTCTTTTGGGAAGGTGCCAAGAAGGAGAATAGCTGGGTTAAATAGGACTTCTACTTTTAGTTTTTCTGAGGAATCTCCACACTGATTTGCACAGCGGTTACATGAGTCTACACTTCTACCAACAGTGGAGAAAAATTCCTTTTTCCCCACAGCCCTGCCAGCATTTGTCATTGCTTGACTTCTTAATAGTAGTTCTTCTTTCAGAGTGAAATGGACTCGTGGTATTGTTTTAATTTGCATTTCATGAAAGACCAGTGATGCTGAATATTTTTTCTATTCTCATCTGTAGACATATAAACTATGCAGTCCTGTCATTGCTATCACTGTCTACTTTACTATTTTCATCTCATTTTTAATTTTGAAAATCTGTTAAACTTATATCCCTTAAAACTTACAGAAAATGATGCCTCACATTTTTTTCAGTGGGTCAAAATTAAAAATACATAATTCAGAGATCTACTTTAACAATGAATTGTTATCATATTACAATTAGTTATGCTAATTATCATATTACAATTAGTTATATTATAATTAGTTATGCTAGTTATCATATTACAGTTATAACTTTTGGAACTTTTCCTTTAAGTTATATGTTTTCTGATGCACTCTAATAAATTAGTTTCCATCAACAGCTTGATATAAAATAATTTGTATATACTGGATTCTTTCTCATAAGTAATTTCCACAGCACAGGATTTTGAGACTATTTGTTTCAACTGAAGAGTTTCTTTTGTGCTTCACATTTACCAGGTTTTGACCCATTGTTCATTCTTATACTTGCAGCAAGTGAAGACTTTTACATCTCATTTATTAAATCTTTTCTTATGTTGTATCCCTTTATGTCTATGTAGTGAACTAAGATGACCTGAAGCTTCCTCCCCTGGTTTTATTTTCATGAATAGGAAAAAGGCCTGGTAATAATAATGTCTTCCCATATTCTATATTTAGGTATTGTCTAGAGTAAAGAACAGGAAGAAAGAAAAACATTTTCTCACCTTGGTTCCATCCTAGGATTTTGCAGGAGTCCCACACAGCCTACATCCATAGGGTCAATCTGTTTCCACTGTGATTCCTTTCACATTTCTGAAGATAAATGATCAGTAAAGGCTTTCTTACGCTGATAATATATGTCATGCAGGTTTTCTCTTCACTGAGTTCACTGCTGTTTTCACAAGTGACTTAAAAACAAAATGCTTTTTTCTCCACACTGTTAAAACTTGTTTCTATCTTTGATGGTTGCCTGACCTACTGAGGACGTTTTCCACATGACCTGCACGAACTGTATATCATTTCTTTCCACTGTTAAGTTCATTCATGTATTAACAAGAAACTCAAATAAAAAAAGGGTTTCTTACATTGCTTACACTCACAAGGTTTCTTTCTATTATGAGTTGATTTATGTTTTTGAAACTCACATAAATATAAGAAAGTTTTGCCACACTGCTGACACATCTATAGTTTCTCTCCACTTTGGCTTCATTCATCTCTTCTAAGAGCAAACAACTTTCTCATACTGCTTATATGCATGGAGTTTCTCTCTGGTATTCATTCATGAGTTTGATGAGAACTGGAATTAGTAACTACTGCCCCACCTTGCTTACATTCATAAGGTTTCTTCTAGGCTTCTTTACCTTTTCATATCCTTTATATTGCTCATTCTCATGTGGTTGGGGTCAAGTGTGAGCATATTCAGAGATGAATATCCAGTGAGGATTTCTCTGCCCATGTGATTTTCACACAGCATTACTTGTGGTGAAGATATTTCTGTTCTCAACATGCTCTGAAGTCCCATTGAAGGTTTCTCCATGTTGCATACCTCCTTTACATACCTTCCATCTTGTCCGGGTTTCTGAGGGTTTTGGTATTCCTTCTCTGATCTTCTTCAGAAAAAGATCTAGTAATGATTACTCATTCAAGTTAAAGTCCACACACAGCTACATCTTAAAAGGTCACTGACCTCATTCCCCAGATTCAAGTATCTTTCCAAAGGTTCATCAATCTGGTAGAGTCAAACTCTGCCCAAGTCTCAATCACCTGTAGCCTCTTAAGTACTCTCTATTTTCATCACTTGAATTCTGGAAGATCTTTCTTAGCCTATATATGCACCTAGTATAAGCATATTTTATCTAGCCCTGTTCAGGTATAGAAAAGACTATCTTCTGTAACTTTGAACACTAAGGTAGATTGAGTATACCAGTGTCTACCATGTCTAAAATGTAAAAGAACCTAATGTTAACTTTTTTTTTGTTTTACCCATAGCATTTTGTTTGTGAGGCACACTACTTTCCAGTACAAAATGAATGTGCCAGCTGACATTTCCATTCCTACTTCCTGCTCATTGTTTAGTTGTACTCTAGATGAATGCTGACTGTAGCTGAAAGCATGTTGATTCTGATGCTGACAGAGAGATATGGCAAACAGCATGAGAGAGATAAAGCCATTGCCTTCTTTTAGATGAGTCCTCTTGGTTGGAAATCATGTCGTCTATGAAATGTGATTTTTAATTCCAGTTCCTCTGGCCTTGTTATCTATAAAGGTTCTTTTCATTTATGCCCATGCATTTCTTATCACACCAGTTCCCAATTGCATGTCAAATTTTTTATGTCTATATATATATATTTTTTTTCAGTACTGGGGATCAAACTCCAGCCCTTGTGTGTCCAAAGTTAGCATGGTACCACTTGAGCTAAATCCCCAGCACTCTACAATATTTTTATAAGTTGATACATTGTGCCTGTTTCAATAAATACAATTCGTACTGATCCTTTGCTTTTCTCCTACTTTAGTCTTTTCCTTATTATTTAAAAACACTAAATTTTATATGAAAATCAATCCATATGTCTATAATGTGGCAATCCCATATATGACACAGTATTAACTCTCAATTTCTACTCTGTGTTTTGAAGTAAATAGTATTATTATGTATTTGCCTAAGTACAAATTTTAAAAATGTATTTTGCTTAAGATTTGATCTAATGTAAATAAAGCTTCTGGATTGCTAATTAAATACAGACAACACTTTACCCTTCTAGTTTCCATATTACTGATTATCTTTCTTTAATTCACCACATTTTATTCTAGACAGTTTCCTCAACTCTCTCCTTTAGATTTAGTTTACTATTTAACTTGTCTGTTGTAATTTTCTCAAGCTTAGTTTCAATGAATGTCGATTCTGGAATTTACTTATTCCTTTAATAAAGCTACCTCTTCTACCAATATCTTTTTTCTGCTTTAATTTTTTCTTCCTGTCTTTATGAGGACACTTGAAATATACTAATTCCAAGTTTCTTTAAACTTTGCTTGTCATAGTGTGTTGCTGTGGCGTGAGTTGAGTCTGCTTGCCCTTGAGCACTCCTTAGGAGTGCTGAGGACCTCCCCGTGACCCTGCTTTACCCCGTGCCGGGATTCATCTTTATGTGAATCAGGCTTCCACATCATCACTAGACCCCTGCTCACTACTTTAGGTTTGAGTTCTTTCTTCATTTGGGAAGGCTTGATTTTTGTCTCCCTTATATCTGATTTTTATATTGTCATTTAAAAACTTTTCATCCAGTATTAATAGTAATCATAATTTTTTTCTTGTTCATATTGGCCAGAGACCTTCCCAATGTTTCTATAGGATTTGTTCTCAACATTTTGCTTAATCTCTTGACTTAGAAGAAAAAAGGACCATCTTGAGATGCATCTTTTCCCAATGTGATACTAACTGTAGAACTTAATGATGTAAAAATGCGAATGAATAAGCCAGATATTTAGCTCAGTGGTTTCCAGCGCCTGCCTAGCAAACACAAGGTCCCTGGTTTGATCCCAGGAACCACACACAACAATACTGGTCCTGGTGACTCAGCCCTGTAATCCCTGCACTCTGGAGGCAGAGGCAGGAGGACTGCTGAGTTTGAGGCTTCCCTGGGCTACATAGTGAGCTCAGGGTCAGCCTGAACTACAAAGCGAGACCCTGTCTCAAAACAACAAAAAGCAAATGCCATCCCTGGGCCGGAGGGTTAGCTCAGTGGTTCCAGCTCCTGCCTCGCAAGCACAAGGTCCTGAGTTCGATCCCTGGTAACCACATACAGTGTTGGACGTGGAGACTCACGCCCACCAGCAATCAAATAGCAATCAGCACCACATACCCTAGTGCCGGGCGTAGTGACTCACATCTGTAATCCCAGCACTCGGGAGGCAGAGACAGGAGAATTGCTGAGTTCGAGCCTTGCCTGGGCTACATAGTGAGCTCAGAGCTAGCCTGAACTACAAAGTGAGACCCTGTCTCAAAAAACAAAGATGTGAATGAAATAAAATATGCTTCATATTTCTCATGGGATTTTTATTAAATAGTATCAGCAAATGGATATTGCATACTTCTGTATGTAATTATACATATAAATTATATCTATTCAAGATGGTCACTTTTTATTCTGAAGCATTACAGTGAAAAGACTGATAAAAATTCTATACTAACTCATAGCTCTTGGCTTTGTGGTTACATGTGTATGAATAAAATCTTTCATTCTTATTACTGGCGTGAGATTCAGCTTTTATCCTGTAAACTGTAACCAGCAAATTAAGGTGGTTAAGTGACTCTAAAGAGACCTTCGCCACCCTGTCATTCTTACTTGGTAATAGTGAGTCTCTTGAGATACACTAATCTTTTAGTTGAAAAACATCTTTAATGTACTTGCCATCTGCAGTAAATTATATAAGATTTTACTATTATTAAGTGCTTTTTAAAAACCAGCAAAGTATAAGACTGGATTGAATAATTTAGTTGTTTAAAATCTTTCACAAAAAAGAATCACTTTAGCTTCATTACTAATTTCTGTTTTGAAGAGCCACTTGGGTAAGGGAGTATTTGTATACAGACAAAAAAGATTGCTAGTTTGCATTCATTTTTCTTTATGTTTTTAAGTGTATTTTGAGGAGGACTAGTGCCCTGTTCTGGTAATATTAAAACCACAAGTCAAAAACACAAAAGTTAAGGTTTTTATAATTGTTTCAGAATCCTTAGCTTTTCTGCCTATGTGGGTTATAATTTTAACACTTCATTATTGTAACTTATTACGTTTAATAAGCTAACAATTGGGATTTGCTTCAAATCTCAAGCAGCAATTTTGCAAATGGTTCATTTCATGGAAAAGAAATGTGGGCTCAATGACTGGGATGTACCACTGGGGAGTGGAGGAGAGAATGAACACAAAATGCACGGTTTAGAAGCAATATTACTAGTCATATTTTGTCTGATCAATAACATTAGAATTTAGAACAGTTTAAAGAAATGATGAGCTCTATAACCAGTTGAATACTTTCTCTATGGAATATGCAAGTATTGTAGAAAAAATTTTAGGTAAGGAATTTTGCACATTCTAAATGTAAAACAACACTATTTGATTTTGTAAGTAAGCACTGTTTTTTGTTTTGTTTTGTTTGGGGTTTTTTTTTTTTTGCTGTACTTTATACAGAAGAAATCTTTGCCTATATATACTACAAAATGTCCATCTTTCTCTTGCCTCTTTACCCTCTACTCACACTGACCGATCCTCTACTATCTCCTTGTTCCCACCTCCTCCAGGGCTCATCGGCTTGAACTCAGCTAAGGTCACAGAAAGGCTCTGCTTTAGGGAATGTATCATGGAGGCCCATTCTCTAGAAAATCAGTGCACCCTAGCACTAGTTGGCTAAGATACTAATCTGTTCTCATGTTACTCTCATGATAGTGGGTTCTGGAATATCTGGAACAGGGTATTATTTAACTTAGATCTATCTAAGCCTAATTTACATTAATAAATATCTTAAAGCTAATGTTTGAAACAGTTCATGACAACAATGTTCTAAATTTCATTTTCAAGTCCCATAGATCTTGTGGTAGCTGTTTCTTTTTTTTTTTTTTAATTGAGACAGGGTCTCGCTTTGTAGTTCAGGCTGGCCCTCAGCTCACTATGTAGCCCAGGCAAGCCTCAAACTCAGCAATCCTCCTGTCTCTGCCTCCTGAGTGCTGGGATTACAGGCGTGAGCCACCATGCCTGGCACTGTGGTGTGTAGTATTGATGGCTGGTGAACGAGAGTCACCACGACCAGTATTGTATGTGGTTTCCGGGATTGAACTCAGGACCTTGCACTTGCAAAGCAGGTGCCAGAACCACTGAGCTAAATCTCCAGCCCAGCTGTGTTTCTTTTTAACTTTTCTTAGGGAATGCAGTTTTTTGTCCTTTTATGACATCTACAGTGGTAAATCACTAACTGTTGCTTACTGTGAATAGAATTCATTTACTTAAGTTCTGGTGGTCTGATTGTATTGAAATTTTATTCTTATGGTTGTGTTACTTTTATCAGTGGTCCCATCCTGTTAACATGATGGAACTTAATCATCCACTCATTGAATAGATGTTGCCTGAACACATGCCAAGCACCCAATATGGCAAAATCAGCCACATGGTATTGACTAGGGCAGACAGGCCTATCCTTATATACTTTCTGTAAAAGGAGGAAAACCTAACTACCAAACTAGTAAATAGTGAAAACGTTAAATGGTAATATTATGAAGAAAATAAGAGGTAATTGTAAGAGAAAAAAGTGACCTGAGTATTCTCATTCAATAAGTGAAATTAAAGGGAAAGCCATTTGATAATACTACCTAAATTATTTTATTAAAATAGGAATCCTAACTTTCTACTTTTTTCTTTTCAAATGTAGTGACATCAAATAAAAAAAGTATTAAGAGGGCTGGAGATTTAGCTTAGTGGTTCCGGTGCCTGTCTCGCAAGCGCAAGGCCCTGAGTTCGATCCCAGAAACCACATACAATGCTGGGCGTGGTGACTCACGCCCACCAACCATCAATACCACATACTACAGTGCCGGGCATGGTGGCTCACGCCTGTAATCCCAGCACTCAGGGGTCAGAGGCAGGAGAATTGCTGAGTTGAGGCTTGCCTGGGCTACATATTGAGCCCAGGGCCAGCTGAACTACAAAGCGAGACCCTATCTCAAACAACAACAACAACAACAACAACAACAACAACAACAACAAAGAATTAAGAAAGAAAGTACAATGAAAATCAAGTGAATTGTGTGTTTCAGGACTTATTAATTAATGAAAATCAGTATCAGAGTTATAACCCAACACTAATGAATGAACAAATTATATTTTAATTAAGTTCATATTCTACTAAAAACTAATTAAAGAATCATAAATGGCTATGTTTTGTGTAATTCAACATGAATATTTTATGAACATATGCAAATATATATTTCCTTTGTGAAAAGTGTTTTTCCCACTTTAAATATAAGAAAGCCTAAATATCAATTCAAGTCCATTTTTAATTTTCCCTTTCTTTTTTCTTTTGAAAACAAAGTCATTACTAGTAAGCGCATGTAGAAAAACAAAAAAGAAATATATGAGATACCTGAGAAATTAATAGAATTAAATAAAAGGAGCTGAAACTGAATTTTAAATGCATGCGATTTGTTCATTCTGAACATTCCTTCACTCACCTTACATTTTTGATGGTTGTAGTCTATTAGTTCCAGTGGAAGCCATTGGTGATCTTTGTACACTGTGTACAATTAGTCTCAGAAGAATCAAGTAAAAAGCAATTTAATACACTGCAAAAATTCATGGATTTTGAAATCTATAAATCTGCCTGCCCTACTATGTCATAAAATTAGTAGAAAAAATGTATGAGAAATCAGTGGAATACAAAATTATTATACTAGAAATATGTGTTTTATTTAAGTTCACTAGTATATATATTTTTGAAATGTGTTTTGGTATGTAAAATTACTTTAATAACATGAAATGTTTATCTGTTTCTTAGGGTAAATCTAACAAATTCTATAACAGATGTAGTATAAATATGTAAAAATTACTTTTTCTATTATAAGAGTAATGGACAATTTAAGGGTATTTAAGTGTGTAAATCACAGTGCTTTTGAAAGAAAATGTGACAAAATAGAGATTCTGACAAACAGAAAGTCCACTGTTACTCTCCAGGAGAAGTACCTTTTCCTCACCCATCCTAGAGTGATCATCAGGCTCCTTAGAACAAAAGGAAAAATTACAAGGAAAACACATACATACTTATGTCAAATAAATTTTATGTGACATGGGAAATTTTATATGACATAAGGAAATGAAGAGCTGAAGAAATGGTAAGTCCTGAATGATTTTTAATAGCAGTTTTGATGAGAAGTAGACATGAATAAAACTGATCAGACACAGGGTTGTGCTCTAAGAGTTACAGTGGAGTCACTGGCTGAGCACAGTAGTGCACCACTGTAATCCCAGCTACTTAGGAGGCTGAAGGAGGAGGGTCACAAGTCTGAGATCAGTGTGGGTACTTTAGTGAGATACTGCAGCAAAGTAAAATTTAAAAGGCTAAATATATTGCTTGGTGCACCCTGGGTTCGATCCTCAGTAGCTATCTGAGGGCAACCAGTCCTCTGCCTAGAAAGAGGGATAGGTGAGGGCTAAAGAAAGAGAGACAATAAAGTCTTGCATAATTTCAAAGTACACAGAAGGCTGGAGGTCAGAGCTTCAGAGTGGTCCAAGACAAAGAAACCCAAGCTAGCTATTATTTATATGGCACACACAATAACTGGAGGGATTTTTTTTTTCTTGCAGTACTGGGGATCAAACTTGGGCCCTTGTGCATCCAAGGTTGGTGCAGTACCACTTGAGCTAAATCCCCAGCCAGGAGGGAGTATTTTTATGAGAGGGTCCTGAGGCTCTTAGGTTGGTGAGGGTGGTAAGGAGAGCACTCTTACAATAGTAGGTGGGACAAGATAAAAGGCTATTTGCACAGGAATTAGCCAAAGGAATCAACAACTGGAATCTCATCTTATTAAAAAACTCCAGCTTCTGCACAGCAAGAGAAACTACCAGCAGAGCAAAAAGAAAACAATACAATATGGGCATATGAATGAGAGTCCTGGCACTGACCCCTCATGGATCCTGGTTGTCAACTATATACTCCTTTCAGAATTCTGCAATAATGTGTAGCTAATTGGCTTAATATTAGTTGATTTCTCTTCTAATGCACTGCTCCCATTGTTTACAGCGTGCCAACATCAATACATTTTCTAGTTTGATCAAACGACTTCTGATTGGCTTCAGTTAGAAGCAAGGTTAAAAGACAGGAATCCCCGTGAAGTCTATTAACCTCAGTGGACAAAGTGATTGAGGAATAAGATTTTACATATTCCTGGCTCTATAGGGAGAATGATAGAACTCATGAGGGGGCCAGAAATCAGGTGCTGGTGCTGGCAGGTTTAAGGCTTTTTATTTTACCATGACTGTCGCAACATGTGGTTTGGACCTGTGCCTACCTGTTCATCCCCTCATCTCCAGTCTCTCTGGCTTCTTTGATTCTGGCTTATCACAGGCCTCCATCACTGGTATTCACCAGAAATGTTGTTCTCCGCAGTTCTTGGCTTGATTCCCTCCTTAGGGTCATGCTCTCGTGTATCATGGCTTTCATCCTTGGATAGTATCTATAAAATGGCATCCATCTTTACACCCTACCCCTGGAGACATAATATACCGTGCCTGTTCCTGCTGTGTCATATCCAACAGTAGATCCAAATTTTGGTAGACAGGAAGGATAATATGTAATAGAAAGCATACAGCAGGAAGACAGATCTTGCATTAAAAAATTTTACTTATCAAGCACATAAATAGTTATTTAGTGGTTTTGGTGGAAGGGGGCACACCTGAAGGTGGTGATAGGGAGAAGGGGACAAAACACCGTAGGATGTCCCTTCTGTCTACCTCTGCTGCCTTACCACTTTCCTTACTTCCAATGTACTTATTTTCATTCATTTTAAAATTTTCATTGATTTACTCATTTATTCAAGAAACTTTTATTTAGAGTGCCTTTGTTATTGCCATTAATTTCAATGACTTCGTCTTAGTTTTTTTTTTTTTTTTTTTAGACAGAGTCGCTTTGTAGTTCAGGCTGGCTCTGAGCTCACTATGTAGCCAGGCAAGCCTTGAACTCAGCAATCCTCCTGCCTCTGCCTCCCGAGTGCTGGGATTACAGGCGTGAGCCACCACACCCGGCGCTGTGGTGTGTGGTATTGATTGCTGGTGGGCGTGTCTCCACACCCAACATTGTATGTGGTTACCGAGGATCGAACTCAGGATCTTGCGCTTGTGAGGCAGGCGCCAGAACAACTGAGCTAACCCTCCAGCCCAACTTCGTCTTAGTTTTAATCTACTTTATTTTGTCCTATTCTCTGCTATCAAAAGTCCTCTCTTCTACGCTAATACCAGAGAGGATTACTTGTTATAATTCTTGCAAAGTAAATACTGTTCATTTCTCAAACCTAAATGGGTACAACTCTAATGATAGTAGCTCTGGCAAAACCTGAGACCAACAGTCCCTGAGATTAAAGAAAGGGAGAGACAGGTGTGCCCAATTTACATCTTATTGGAGATTTACCAACAGAAGCTTGGTCCTGGCTGGCAGGTAGGGCAGTGAATCATCACAGAGTCAGAAGTAAAGATCTCATAAGACAGGACAAAAGTAATTTCACCCAAGCCAAAATATACTTGAATCCTTGCAGCAGTATGTATTGGGGCAAAGTGCAAGGCAGCCAGGGCTTAGAGGCTAAGAGAGACAAGTAGAATAAATGGCTATTTGTTGTGTGTCAAGCTGACATATACATATACCACAGCTAAGAAGGCTTTTCATGGTGAAAATTGATGATGATTTATATTTGTAGGTATTTGTTGGAATATTTTATTCAACAAGAATCTAACAAGCACTTGTGATATGAAAGGTACAGTAGATACTGGGCATATAGCACCTAAATCCTTCCCTGGTGGTACCTAGATTATAGGATATGATGAAATCATAAGAATGTCATACTATCATATTCCTGGGGTTTAGAACATTATGCTATGTTTATTTCCTGTTTGATCAACTCTTTGTGCCCAACTGAAAGACAGGTGTTAGGGCAAAGGATTTAAGAAATTAAATTTTAATGGATCATTTTTATTAACTATATAATCTAAGTATGTCATCAATACTATATTGTATATGGGCTGGTTGCTTCCAAATTTTTTTTTAGTGGTTTAATGAATAAAACAAAACTTGCTATATTTGGTTTAAAATTGTTTTGATGATCAGCTGTTGTTAGTTCCATTTTCAAATTCTAAACAACTTTCACCATATCTATTATATTCTTTAGTTTCTGCTGGGATTTGCTGTGTAAAAGAAAGTGAGAACAATGTAGCTCACATAATTCTGATAATTAACATCTGTGAAGGACAAGCTTCTGCATAAATTCTTCTCATAATGGTAGGAAGTACATAGAAAGAGAACAATGAAATCCTGTGTTACAGTTTTAATATTTGAAATATTTTTCTCTTAGGAAATGAAACCGTAGTTTATGCACATAGAAGCAGTGCTTTGTTTTTTTAAGTTTCTTGCCTAACTAAATATAGACGATTCCAAATAACCTATTTCATGAGGCAATAACTTACCTTTCCACATAACAAGATTGATGATTTGCAATTCTAATAGTTTTTCAAGTGTTTCTCCATTTGTCTTTTAAACATTTTTGTATATTGTAGAATATAATGAGTTAGTGAACATTTAAGAAGCTGCACTTTTCCATGAACTCTTCTCTTCTAGCAGTGCTGGCAAACCTTTTAGAGACCAGTGCTCGAATTGCAACCCCAAACCTGCTTATTAACTGCAAAATGCCAACACTGCAATTAAAATTGAATATTGAGGTTTTAATTGAGGAAAAAAAGCAGCTTGTGCATTAACATCTTTTGTCTTAAAAGAATAACAACACACATGCCATAGATTCACTGCCTCTGTAAAGCTTTCTCAATGTATTCAGGCAGAGATCCTTGTTCTAATCCCTCCTCCTCCAGCATGGACTAATGAGAATGTATTCAGTTTCTGACAGTTGCTGAAATAATGGGCTCTCTTTCCTGTTACTAGTTTCAAAAACATACTGACTTTCTTTTTTTTTCAATACTTAGGCGATATCCCTCTTGATTGTCAGCATGACTTCCAGACTTTGCTCTAGTAACAACATCATTCAGAGAAAATATCACCAACACTGTATTCTTCTCTTTTGTTTCCCTGGTTTGATGACTTTTTTGCAGTTTTTCTGGAAGTGGAACATTCTTTTTCTTTAAAAAAAAATCCCTTTAATAGATTTAAAACTTTTAGGGGGTGAAGACTTCTTTTCATTACAATAGTGTCAGTTTACTAATTATATTTCTATAAGTTTTGGTACAATTTTATTTCTTGTTTTTAAAAATGTAATTTAATTTATTGGTACATTATATATACACATCACAGTTATGCTTCACATTGAGAATTTCTACCAGTATAAGACTTAATGTAATTTTCATTTTCCCCCCTTCCCCTACCCACCCTTCAACCCCCCACCCCTATACACACAAGCTTTGTTTCCTTTTTTTACCATCAATTTTTTCTTTCCCCTCATTATTTCTATTTTTTAATTGATAAATTGTGTAGTATAAAATTTACCAGCATATACAATTCACTAGGGGTTAAATAGTCATATTGTTATCCCGCCAGTTTCCACAACTCTTGACATTTTGGAATACCAGAGCTCCACACCTACTAAAGAACTCTTCCTTTCCTATACTTGCTTTCCTGCCAAACAACAGTCTACATTTTATCTCCGTGGAAAGGAAATCATTAATTTTATAAGAATATATATATATATATATATGATATGTACATGTATATCTTAAGTGGATAGCTAAGGTTAAAATAAGCCATAAGAGTAATTTAAGTGTATGTACTTATATTTTTCCTGTATTTCTTGGAATCACTCAGCTTTGTTTCAAAGACTTAATGCTTACTTTCTCATTTTCACATGTCTTTCCATTGTTTAAAGCTTGAAATAAATTATTCAAGCTAAACTATATCATTTTTTTCATTATAGTTTTTTGATGATGAATATACTTTCAAATGGCTTATTTAATAAAGCATTATCTCATCAGTCATTCCTATCTGATTTAATATGCAAAACACACATGAAGTATTACAAAAAAAGAATCCTTACATGTAATTTTATTCTGCCCACCATTTGTCATCCTTTCATAATTGTTTATAGAGCAAATCCTATTTCCAAGCTGAAGATAAAGTGTGATCTGGTCTTGCAGCCTTCTCTTTTTATTGCTCTATAACTTAGTGATGGAGAGAAAAGCTCTGTTGAATCATTAAACTATCCTAGGCAATCATTCTCAAGTACAAGAAATAAACTAATTACCAAACAGTAATATAACACATTATCTACAAATAATTTAATAACTCTTGAATATATTTTATCAATAATTACTCAATTATACATCTTAAATGTTTGATCATATAACTTGACAATAAAGAAGACCAGAAGTTTATCAAATCCTTTCCTAAATGGAGAAAATTCTGTTGTTTTGGCTGTGGATTTGTTGTATTTTGCAATTTTGTGACACATTTTCAATACTTTGCTACCAATTATATGAACTTTTTGCTAAGAAAAAAAATTAGCATGGGTCTTCCAAGTTTCCCTTGGATATATTTTCACAAACTTTAATAAACCACTGCAACTATTCAACTTTGTAAGGTTTTCTGTTACACATTTTAATAAAAATTATTATGCTAATTCTGGGAAATTCTTAAGTAAAACTATGATTTCCAATGTGGAAAAAATATTATTACAAATAACATAGTTCTCTTGTACTTTATTTTGGTCAGTCTTGCCTTCCAGATCCCATTGACAATATTCTGAACACACATTGTACAATATTTCTGAGTGGAAAAATAGTTATTTTGTTATTTACTATTCATTCTCTCAATTTATAAACGTTTAAATTTATGCTGAATCCTCTTTGTTTTTCTCTCTTAGGTTATGTGTCATACTTTGGTCCTACCTTATGGGGGGGGGGTAGACTGAGAAGTGATGATTTTAGGGTTTAAGCCAGAAGAAAGCAGAATGCTGGGGCTTCCCTTAGCAACTCTTACCACCTCTGTCTGCCCATAAGCTCAGAGACATGCAGATGCTGCTCCTTCATTCCTTCCTCCTTTTGCTCCCCCATGATCAGCAAAAGGTTTCAGCTCTAAGGTTCATACTCCTTAAATATTCCTTTGTGCTATGCTTGAAGGCAGCCTCAGCCTTAAAATCAGGGAGCTGTATATCTTAAGTGTATAACTCTTGTGTTTCTCTATCACTAGTTTCCCTATATTTGATTTTTTGTTATACTTTCGATCTGTTTAATCATATACCTTCTTTTTTTGTATTTTTTATCTGTTTCAGAGTTTTCCTAATGCATAGAGAGTTCCAATAAAGAGTCTCATAAATTGTAGTGTAAAAATTTCTTCAAAGGAGAATGTTATTAGCAAAAAAAATCCAGAATATTGAAAAACAAGCTAGAGACTGGTTAGACTGTTTTCCTGTTTTGAAGTGATAAACAAATATTCAGACAGGTTTGGTGAGTTTTTCATGTTCAAGGATCATTAGTAGCAATAGTGGAGCTAGAATCTGGCTCTGCTACTTCCAGCCCATTCTTTCCATGATAGTACTAAACTGTTGTAGCTGAATAGTGTTAGGATATCATCATAAAGTCATCTGAAGGAAAATTTAAATTTAAGAACAGTGGGTCTGATTCAGGGATGTAAGCTAAAATAATTTGATTTAATATTTGGGGCATAATGTATGATGAAATTAAGACTGACAAGGGCCTTCATGACAGCCTGAGAATACACATTTTTCTGCATAGTGAAGGTGATGATAAAGAGTGACATTAATGTTTATTAAACACCATATTCTAGGCCCTAACCTTATGAATCATTGTTTAATTAAAGAGCATCAACTATGAAAGAAAAATGAATTACTATTAAAAGATATTTGAGTTGTTGCTAGCATGCATATTGAAAAGCTCTGGAATTTAATATATAGAACTGCTCTGGCCACAATTTTAGTAGCCCACACATCATGTGGTAAGGGATTAGTGGAGGAGGAGACAAAAAAGGGAAATAATGGGATACTAGTGATCTATAGAAGAGAGTCATAAAAATGGATGACTAAATATTGTCTCATGACAGAGGATGAAGTACAATTAATTTTTACTATAAAGGTAAAAGTTATAATGAAACGTTTCAAATATATTTGTATTTAGAAATACAGTATTATAAGTAAATTTTCCTGTGATGACTATCCTTTTAACTAAACTAACTTTTCCTCTGCTAGTTCCAGAAAACGTTGCCTGCCTTTACTTACCTTAGTCCAGGGCAGACTCCTTGCCAGGGCTCTCCCTTCGGAACTTAGGATTTTAACTTATATGATCTTCTTAGCTTTGTTCAAGTTATTTTCTTGAATTGCGTGTTTACAGTTTAATAAAAAGGTGTTAATTTACCTCCAACTGCTAAAATTAATTGGCAGTTTGCTTCTTTCAATCTCTGGATTTTCATTTACATGTTACCACAAATTACCTAATGTTTTGTATTCTGGTTTTTACTAAATATCACACTATGATCATTTCCTAGCATCACTGTGGAGTGAGTGTTTAACATTGATATTCTCAGGAGAGCAGGAGCCATGACAATATTAGCGATGCAGGAATCATGAGGGTAACCGGAGTGCAGTGCGGGAGCCCCCAGACCTTGTGAGTCTGTGTCCCCCGTAAGGCAGTCAGTGAAGGAAGCGCTCAGATTGTACTGCGTCTGAGTGGGGCACATGGTAAGTGGGCCTTGAGCCAGTTCTCCACACTGACCAAAGAGCTCCACCCCTGACCCCTGCTGCTCTCCTGAACTAACCTTGTCCCTACCCCAGCCACCTTTGCCCACTTACCCTTCTTTGTAGAGTGCTTTTGCTCAGCCTCTTTGTTAGTGTCCCTTGTACAGCTTTCTCCCTATACTTCAGCACTTATTCAGAGATCGGTTCCGATCCTTCACACCATGATGAAGTCAAATTCCTTGACAATGAGCCTCTAATAATGTTTCTCTTCCCTATCACTTTTATTATAACTTTAATTCCCCATTCACTTCCTTGATTAATGATTATTTGGTGACACTCTAAACTGTGCCATGGTACAGTCCCCTATTTTTGCCCACGAGAATTTCTTGTCAGTACTTAACTGTTGAGTGAACAGCATGAAAGTGGGTGCTAAGACTCAGCTACAGGAGCAGGTGTGCTCTAAGAGTGAATGTGCTTCTCAAGTGCAAAAGGGTAAAGAAGGGAAACTATCCTCAGAAAGACTGTACGAAGACAGCATGCACTAGGAAAAATCACAGATAGGTGCAAAGTAATTTAAGCTAAAGAGGACATTTTGTGAGAGTAAAAGTAGAAAGAAACCTGACTACACAGCATTTTATGTCCAGACCGAATAATTTGGTCTCTGAGAGTGGCGAGAAGAACTGAAAGGTTTTAAGGGAGAGTGATCTCAGCAGATTTGCCTTTTATTTATTTGCTTAACTTTATAAAGAGCAATTTATTACATCTAACTACAAAAGGTTTCATAGTTTTAAACTGCTCACTAAACTTTGAAAATGTTCTGCCAAATTATTACCTTGTGCCTTTACAAACTATCCCATCAAAACAAACTTGTCAAGTAGTTACGAGCTACCTCTGTGAAGGCACCATTTGTCTTTAACTCTATTCTACTTTTAAAATAAATGAAAAAGAAATTTTGTAAAATAAATTTGGGGTATTGTGCTATTTTTTTTTACTTAGGCTTCCTTTTTGATATTCAATATCTTGACTTTATTCTTTGCATGTCATGACTCAATATCGAAGTCTATTATGAGGATATCAATTTATTTAACCACGGTACCGCTACTGTATGTGTGTTAGGTAAGGAATATTAGGAAGAACTGTAATGTCTAACTTTTTTGTTTTTCCTGCCTTATTAATGCATGTGCGCAACACAGAATAGAAAGACAGTTTTGTCAGAAAGAGGAGGAGGCCCTAACTGGAGGGCAGGATCAAGAAGCCCGGAGCACTTGCCCGGTCATGCAAAGGGAGTGAGGGAGGAGGCAGGATTAGATGAGTCAGGAGCAAGGCTGCGAAGGATGCAGACCAAGAGCTGAGCAAAAGTCTTCAGCAAAGGAGACGTCTGTGAATAGGCTTTCGAATCTGATGAGTGAACTGCTGCTTCCACTGTGAGCAACAAATGGGGTCCTCCTTGCCCCAAATAGTGCAAGCAAGGAAGCACAGTTACCCTCTCATGTTTTAGGGAGATGTGTCCGGTAGCTTTGAAGGAGCACAGAGGTAGGAAGAGGAAGGAGAATGTCCATTTACCAGGTGGTCGTGGAGAAGGCAAGGGGGTCCCCTGTGACTCATGATGACGGTGGCCACAGACACTGACACTCCCACTCAGGGTATCACAAAACATCCGGACACCCCGAGGTGCACATCTAAGGTCTCTTCCAGAAGTCTAAAGGGATTCAGTTATATTAAGTGCTTTGCCATTCAATAGGATAACAAGAAAATCTTTGTTAAACTGCCTGAAATTCTCTCTTTCTGATTTTCAAATGAAGGTTGCAACTTTTATTTTTTCAAATATGTCTCTGAGCCACTTTTTATGAAAGAGAGAGGAAAATTTGAAGTACCTTATTTCTATTCTTGGTGACTGTACTCAAGATTTGTGGGTGGTAGCTCTCATTTTAGTGCAATTAAACATTTATTTTGTGTCAAATAACCACTTACAGAATGGTTTGCATGCATAACATGTGCGAGGCACCTTCCTAGCTGATAGGAATGCAGATGCTCACTATGAGCTAGTCTTTGCCCTCTGAAGCTCACTGGCCTGAGGGCACGAACTTGTGTGTGAGGTGTGTGGACATTACATGCTGGTAACAAAGCCATAAATGTTCAATTGCTGGGCCGGAGGGTTAGCTCAGTGGTTCCGGCGCCTGCCTCGCAAGAGCAAGGTCCTGAGTTTGATCCCCGGTGCCCACATACAATGCCGGACGTGGTGGCTCACACCTGTAATCCCAGCACTAGGGAGACAGAGATAAGAGGATTACTGAGTTCGCGGCAGCTTGCCTGGGCTCCATAGTGAGCTCGGGGCCAGCCTGAACTACAAAGCGAGACCTTGTCTCAAAAAATAAATAAATAAATAAATAAAAAATGTTCAATTGCTGTGCACATACAGAGAAAAGAGAAACTTGGGGAAAATTAACTTTGGGGAAAATAAGGGATTTGTAATGAAGAAATCTACAATTGAGTTTATGCCAAATGGGAACTTGAGGTTTGCCGAAACAGAGTCAGGGTGGCGAGCAGCGTTGTAGCAAAAGGAACCGTTTATAGAGATAACCACAGTATCAGAGGAATTGATGTCACTGTAGGATAAGTAAGCGATTCAGTTAATTGGCAGTGGAAAGGCGGGAAGGGGTGGGTTACATGCCAACTGAGGAGTGTTGATGTCACACAAACAGATCCACACGTGCAGTAAGGCAGGGGGACAAGAGAGACGGAAAGACCACAGGACGGTGGACTTCCCTCAGGATCGTGTAACGACAGCCAGAGCTCTGCGGGTTACCTTGGCGTTAGAAATGTGTTCCATCTCTCAGTGCTGCTGCTGAGCAAGTCACATGGGGCCCGGTGAGCAGGGCTGCGCCCCTTAGTGATGCCCCTGCCTGCCAAGTGGGAGCAGTGTGAGACCTGCGAGTACCTGTTGGCCGTGTTGGGTGGTCCAGTCAGGCTGTTCACATCTGCCTGAGAATCGGAGGCCTTGATAGCAGATTATTTCCTGTCTTTATCAATCTGTGGCTTTCTATTCTCTGTTGCTCTCACTTTTGCCATCCTACTAAAAGTGTGGAGATTGTTGAAAACTACTATTCGGTATATCTGGTTATAAAAAACAATAGTAGCAGACTAGATAGTTATCATTTAATATTAAAGTTAGTTTTTTTTTCTTTTTTTTTTTTTTTGAGACAGGGTCTCGCTTTGTAGTTCAGGCTGGCCCTGAGCTCACTATGTAGCCCAGGCAAGCCGCCACGAACTCAGCAATCCTCCTGTCTCTGCCTCCCGAGTGCTGGGATGACAGGTGTGAGCCACCATGCCCGGCACTGTGATATGTGGTATTGATGGCTGGTGGGCGTGAGTCTCCATGCCCAGCATTGTATGTGGTTACCGGGGATTGAACCCAGGACCTTGCGCTTGTGAGGCAGGCGCCGGTACTACTGAGCTAACCCTCTGGCCCTAAAGTTAGGTTTTTAAAGTACCTAAATATTAAGTAGATTTAAAAGGTATCAGAGAGAAAAGTGCATATATATATATATATATATATATATATATGGTTTGACATATTATAACAGATAATAACTATCCATAGCCTTATATTATAATGGTCAATAAATTCTGATAATTTGGCTCACAATGAGTTAACATAATAGTTCTTTTTGTAAATTCACCAGGAAAGAGTTGCAGGTAGCACATCTGACAAAATATCAGGAAAAAAATATATTTGGGGGAAATATTTCCTGATTCTATGGTGACATTTAAAGAAATTTTTAAAAATTTATTAGAGTAAAAGGTATATTGCTATTATTGTCCTTCAAAAATACTCTCATTACTTTGAACACATGCATCCCATAGTTCTTACCACTTTCTGGTGTAGTTCTGGAAATTGTATTTTGCAAGTATTTTTTCTTTGGGTGCCTTAATTTCTTGAATCAGTTCTAAATGTTAAAACAGTAATTCTGTCAAATAAAAATATGGTGTCTTCTTACCCATCTTATTTACTGACACTGTGTGACTTCTGGCTCTATTTCAATGTCAAAATAAACATGAATGGTCAATATTTTGAATCCATTAGGATTTGGTAAAAGTATCTAGTAAATAATTTTTAATCATAAAAGTAAAATTTTACATGAAAACAATCTCTTAATGAGATAACAAACTTTTCATTCTATGTATTTGGGTAGATTCTAATGTATTATGAGAATAAAATAGAGTCTGGCATTAATTTACAGCCTGTGCTTTACTATGTTGTTGTAAGCAGAGGCCAACCTTCCTGCTATTATAAGTAAACAAATTTGAGTGGAAGGAGTTGTGACAACATGGCTCAATTCTTTCTGTGTGTGTGTGTGTGTATGCGTGTGTCTGTGTGTGCTTTATAGTTATATGCCATCATTACATAGCAACTCATTTATCAAAAATCATATTTAGTGCCAGGTGTGGTGGCTCACGCCTGTAATCCCAGCACTCAGGAGACAGAGGCAGGAGGATTGCTGAGTCCCAGGTTTGCTTGAGCTACATAGTGAGCTGAGGTCCAGCCTGAACTACAAAGTGAGAACCTGTCTCAAAAAAAAGAAATCATATTTAGAGACCTAAGAATCGATACACTGTTAAGTTTGTCTTCAATTTTTCTAGAAAGCTGAAACCCGAGAGCTTCCTCTTTTAAGACAGGATTTGCCATGCAACCCTTCACTGTCTATACACTAGCAGTTGTCAAATTGGCCTGGGGCCTTGTGGCCCTGGAGTCTGGGTCTTGTGCTGAGGGAAATACACTGTAACATTTGGGATGAGAGATTTCCCTTCTATGTAAAGTACCAGAACTGTTGTAAGGGGGAATTGAGAAAAAGTGACACCAGGAGCTGTCCTCAGGACATTTTCAGGGAAGAACGCATCAAATGTTTGAATCTCGGAAACTGAATTTCTTGAAATCAGCTGAATATGAACACTCCCTGTAAAACCTTTGTGCCCAAGGTTTTTGTACCTTGTGTAAAGGTCTTGGCTACAGAGTGCTTTGATCTCCTTGTCAGTCAGGCATGGAATCCTGTCTTGCCTTTCTGTGCAATTCTCAGCTGAACCACTGACTGCTATGCCTTTTAGCTTTCTCAGGATCTTACCATTATGTTTGACTTCTGGCCTTGAACCATTCTTTCAGATTCTTTTTCTTTTCCACAGTTTTCACAGAACTGTGCTAGTCTTAATGCTTGTACTCATCCTCATTTTGTTCATAAAATTCTTAGTAAGATAGAAAGAAATACACATATAGGGTTATATTAACAAGTATGAAACACTGGGGAAACTAATTTCTTCTTAAGCCTTGGTTTCCTCACCCCTATGTACTAATGTACATCAGAGGACTGCCATTTGTTAAGTGATAACATTCTTGAATTTGAAACTCTTTGGTCCATATTAGGTATAAAAGTTAACTTATTGTCATCTCTATCATTGGACATTTAAATTCACCAGCCTATTCTGTGGTATATAGTTAAAGGAAATATAGTATTGAAGTATATCTACAAATTTTATCTCCCGTATATTTTTCCTTAAATTATAGTTATTTTGTATTTGTGTCATATACTTTATTCTTATAAACTCACAAATTCATGAAGGGAGGGACAATTTTATTTCAGGTTTAAAAACCAATAGATGATTTTGTTTCACTCATCTTTGCTAACTCTTTTGATTGTATATGTATCATGCTCACAAGAAGTGTTCAGTAAGTATTGTAAATGGATTATGTAAAAGCTTTCCTTTCTTACTTGTGAAAGTCCTTGAGCAGCTAATTGTCTATTTGATATCAGAAACTTCTAGTGTAGTTTCACAAAGAATAACAGCTCTCGTGTTTGGTTAACCAGAGAGTAGAAAGATGTTTTGACTTTGCTCCAGGAACAAATGGTTTATGTGGACACAGAACCACACAAGTGCTATCTGATACAGAATGAAGCATCACAGGGAAGATTAAAATATAAG
>PVIC010020257.1:0-29714 GCA_004025085.1 Thryonomys swinderianus | reverse complement strand
TTTTATAGAGTGGAATATTTCTATAGGAAACTTGGTGTGGGAATGTGATGAGGGGATGGAATAAATATGATACAGAAAGAAAATAAAAGAGCATGTATAAAGGGGGGAGGAGGGGGGAGTGGGTAGGGATATGGGTAAAAATGAGAATTAACTTGTGGCATATACTGGTACAAATTTCCCAATGTTATATGTGATTTTGGGATGTATATACATTGTACCAATAAAGAATTCAATTTTAAAA
Source organism: Thryonomys swinderianus (assembly GCA_004025085.1). NCBI lineage: Eukaryota > Metazoa > Chordata > Mammalia > Rodentia > Thryonomyidae > Thryonomys > Thryonomys swinderianus. The sequence goes on along the minus strand of PVIC010020257.1, from coordinate 29,473 downwards.
AAAGTGGACAAACAGATGTAATGTTCTCATGGTTAGAATCTGAATCGAAAAAAGCATACTGCCACCTTTGGAAATCTCTGGACTAGTAGTGCTATTCCATGGGTGGATATCTCCTTTAGACCACAAGCTCCATTCAAGTGAATGGCATGTGGAGTCATATTTGCAGAATACTCCCTGAAAGAGAAACACCTGGAACTCAGACCGACTTTCTGCGAAGTCACTTTCAATGATCTAGTGGAAATTTTTACCTGCATGCTCTTTACCACTTACCACCAGGAGGCAAGAGTTTTTTTTTTTTTTTTTTTTCCTTTACACTACCTGTGTCTTCCATATTGAAAGTCTAATTTTGACGTCAAATAACTGTGTAGAATAGAGTCCTGATGCACTGCTATGTGGTTTTGGACCGTTACAGCCTGAAGACTTAGGTGGAAAATGCCTGTTTTCCACATCAAAGGCTTCAATTACACCTAAAGGCAAGATGCCTCTATTTTCTGTCAAAATTGAAGCAAGCAAATGTGAGAATCAGGGATATCAAGAGCTTAATCTGCCCAAGCAAAAGCTGGAATTCACACTGTGTTACTATAAACTGGTTTTCAGAATCTGAATGGACTGTACTCCCTTCTGACTCTGTGCCTCATTTGAAAAATTAGTAACTGTTTCTCCATGTTCCCTGTGCCAGAACAGAACTGTGGCTTCTCATTGAAATCCTGCACTCTTTGTACGGGCAAAAGATGGAAAAACAGAATTAATGTTCTGATGGGTAGAATCTGAATTGTGAAAAGCACCCTGCCTCCTTCGGAAATCTCTGCAGTTGGAGAGCTAACACACGGGTGGATATCTCCTTTGGACCACAAGCTCCATTCAAGTGAGTGGCAGCTGGAGTGATATTCAGAGGTTACTCCCTAAAAAGAGAAACACCTGGAACTCAGACCTGCGTTTTGTGAAGTCAGTTTCTGGAACGGACTGGAAATTACTACCAACATGCGCTTTGCCCTTTACTGCCAGGAAGCAAGAGCTTGTTCCTTTACACTTCCTGTGTCTACACTAGTGAAAGTCCAAATATGACATCAATTCCCTTTGTAGAAACGAGTCTTGGGGCACTGATATCTGTCTTTGGACTGCTATCTGTGTTAGAGACTGAGACAGATGTGGAAAATCCCTGTTTTTCAAATCAAAGGCTTGGATTACACCTAATGGCCACTCTTTTCTGGCAACATCCAAGCAAGCGAATGGGAGAATCTGGGATATCGGGAGCTTAGTTTCCCCAAGCAAAAGCTGGAATTCACACCTTGTTGCTAAAATTCTGATTTTCAGAATCTGAGTGGGACTGTACTCCCTGCTCACTCTGTGCCTTTTTTGCAAGAGTAGGAACAGGGTCTGAAGGGAGCAGTGTGCAGGGACCCGGCCACCCATTTCCGGAGGACTGAGGGGAGCGGAGCACATGAACCCGGCCACTGCAGCCCACTGACTGTTTCCGGCGGACTGAAGGGAGTGGCATGCAAGGACCAGGCTTTGGCCCGCAGTCCATTTCTGACGGACTGAAGAGAGTGGTGTGGATGGACCCAGCTGTGGCCCGCCGTCCATTTCCGGTGGACTGAAGGCGGCCCACTGGAACACTGTTTCCCGGAGCTGTACAGTGAGGAGTCAGGTACAGACCCTGGGCACCAGCCACACCATGGAGGGTTGAGAGCCTCCACCAAACCACAGCCCCACCCAGGAGCTGTGTTGTGAGGACCCAAGCCCTAGAGAAGCTAGAGCCATCTCCTTCATCCCTCCACAGGAGGCGTGCTCCTGGAGTCGCACAGAAACACCAGGCAAGATAAAAAGGGGGGGGTAATCTAGCTTCTATTTTGCCATCTACTCCTACATCCCTCTATTCACCTCTTGTCCCCACACCACCCTCTCCTATCTTCCTGTCAGAAGCAATACCCAGAAGTAAAAGATTCTTATGCTGCCCTATTTCTTCTTCTGTACTATTATAAGAAGCTGTGCAAAGCCTCCAGCGGTCTCACAGCATACAGCTGGTACAGTTGTGCATATGCCCTTTTGTACTGTAGTACCCACTTGCATATATGAGGTTCTAGGGTATAGGTGATCTTCCTAAATCTGATAACCCTATTTCATTCTCCTCCTGTCTCTCTACCTCCCTGATTCCCCAGTGACATTTTATCCCCAAAAGGTTCAGGGACTACATTTATGATCTGTATGTTTTATACACATTGCTGATTAATTCTAAATTTTGGCATAGGGACATAGAGGTAACACATAAGCTCAAAGTCTCCAGAATAGAATTAAACAAAGCTTTTTATTTTATTTAATGTGTTTAATACTAATATTGACATTTATTGTATTGTGGTAACAAACATGATGTGTTTGTTCTGCTCAAATACCTCCCATGATATGTCAGAAGTGAGAACTCTCAAGGGTCATTACACATTAAAGGAGGACACCCCAGGAAAGTGCTACAACCAAAGGGCCCCAGATAATAGAAAGAGACCTGCAAAAAACATTGCCCTGTCATCAGACAAAGAAGAGCATTAATGACAACGAAAGAGTAGAAATGAGAAAATACACACACACACACAAAGACTCAAAGATCACCACCACAGGGAAATTCAGAGAAAAGGGAAATAGGGCAAACTGAAACTCAAACACCAGGACTCTTGGAGATTGTAACTAAAGCAGATCTAGTAAAATGGAAATAAGAACTCATCTCCGAGATCAGAACAGACACTGTCCACAGTGAAAGACATCATTAAAGAAGAGATCAGTGACAAGATAGAATCCAAGATAGCAGAAGCAATGGAACCTTTCAAAAAGCTTCAAGCAGAGCTCAAGGGAATGATGAAGGAGAACGAAAGCTTGCACAGTATGATGAATGAAGCAGAGAACTGAATCTCAGACCTAGAGTACAGCATAGCAGCCAACGAGCAGGAAAGGTATAATCTATGGAAAAGAGCAAGGGACAATGAGAAATCAATTCAACAGCTTCTAGATGACTCAAAGAAAAATAACATAAGACGGATTGCAGTCACTGAGGAAGCAGGAGACAGTGTAAAAGACATAAAAAAGATATTGTCAGAGATAGCAACAGAAAACTTCACAGGAAAAGATATAGACATACAGATAAATGAGGCCTATTAGACTCCAAAACACCGTGACATAAAAATAGCCACACCTAGACAGATAATTATCAAGGGTGCAGATGTACAAAAGAATGAAATAATGAAAGCAGTGAGAGAAAGGAAGAAAATCACCTACAAAGGGAAGCCCATTAGGATCACAGCAGTCTTTTCAACACAAACACTCAGTGTAAGGAGAGCCTGCAGGGAAGTATTTCAAGCATTGCAGGAAAACAACCTCCAACCTAGACTGTTGTATCCTGCAAAACTATCTTTCAGAATAGACAAGGAAATAAGATAATTCCATGACAAAGAACACCTGAAAAACTTCACAAATAGGAAAACTGCACTCCAAAATATCCTAAAGAACATCTTGCAAAAAAACACGGAAAATTCCATACCCATGAGAACCAGAAGAGGGAATGCATTGGGGCAAACAAGAAACTAAATAGAAAAGGGGAAAAGCAAAGAAGAAAAGAACCGAGAAAAGGGAAACATGGCAGCTCTGAATATGTCTATATCAGTCATAACCATTAATGTCAATGGTCTCAATAGGCCAATTAAAAGACACAGACTAGCAGATTGGATCAAGAAGCAAGATCCTACAATCTGCTGCATGCAGGAAACACACCTAATTCAGAAGGAAACACATAGACTGCAAATAAAGGGTTGGAAAACAATGCTCCATTCCACAGGAAACTGCAAAAAAGCAGGAGTGGCTATCTTGTTTACAGATAAAATAGATTTCAAACCCAAACTGATTAAAAGAGATAAAGAAGGTCACTATATTCTTGTACAAGGAACTATCCAAGAGAAAGAAATACCAATCATGAATATTTATGCACCAAACTCTAATGCACCCAACTATATAAAACAAACATTACTGGACATGAAAAGCCAGTTATCCATGAATACAATAGTAGTAGGGGTTTTTAATACTCCACTGTCACAAATTCACAGATCAACTGGACCAAGAGTCAATAAGCAAATACTTGAGCTAAGTCAAACTTTGGTGCAAATAGACTTATTAGATGACTACAGAATTTTTCACCCTTCAAAGCAAGAATATACCTTCTTCTTGGTAGCTCATGGATAATTCTACAAAATAGATCACATTCCAGTCCATAGAACAAGCTTAAGTAGATACAAAGGAATCAAAGTTATCCCCTGCATACTACCAGACCATAGTGCCTTGAAATTAGAGCTGAATAGCAGAAGTAATTCCAAGATCCTCACAAACACATGGAAATTGAACAACACTATGTTAACCAACCAGTGGGCCACAAAACACATTAAAGAAGAAATCAAACAGTTTCTACAACTAAAAGACATGCCAGCACAACATACAGGAATCAATGGGACACAGTGAAAGCAGTTCTGCAAGGGAAATTCATAGCAGTGAATGTCTACACTTGGAAAATAGAGCAAACTGAAATAAGCAATCTAATGATGAACGTCAGGCAACTAGAAAAAGAGGAGCAAAACAAACCCAAAGCAAATACTAGAGAGGAAATAATAAGGATCAGAGCAGAAATTAATGCAGTGGAAACAAAGAGAACAATACAAAGAACTAATGAATCAAAGAGTTGGTTCTGTGAAAGGATAAATGAGATCTACAGACCTTTAGCCAAAATTATCAAACAAAGGAAGGAAAAGGCTCAAATCTATGCTATAAGGAATAAATATGGGGAAATCAGCAGAGAACCAGAAGTCCAAAGGATCATAAACACATATTTTAAAAATCTATACTCCAAGAAGATGGAAAATCTAGTAGAAATGGATAGATTCCTAGACACATATGAACTTCCAAAGCTCAATGAAGAGGATATAAAAATGTTAAACAACCCGATATCAATCTGGGAAATTGAAAATATAATAAAAACCCTAACAACAAAGAAAAGCCCTGGTCCTAACGGCTTCACTGCTGAATTCTACAAAACTTTTAAAGAAGAGTTAATACCAGTACTTCTCAATCTCTTTAAAGAAATTGAAAAGGAAGTAGTACTCCCCAAAGCATTCCTTGAAGCAACCATCACCTCGATTCCAAAGGCAGGCAAAGATCCCACCAAAAAAAAGAAAACTACAGGCGAATCTCTCTAATGAACATTGACACAAAAATCCTCAATAATTTACTTGCAAACAGAATACAGAGAGTTATTAAGAAAATCATACACCCTGATCAAGTCGGATTTATCCCAGTGATGTAAGGCTGGTTCAACGTACGTAAATCAACCAATGTAACACACTACATTAACAGACTCAAGGACAAAAAACATATGGTTATCTCAATAGACGCAGAAAAGCATTTGACAAAATCCAACACCCATTTATGATCGAAACCCTACAGAGAATTGGAATTGATGGACTTTATCTCAATTTAATACAAGCTATTTATGAGAAAACAACAGTTAGCATGATACTCAATGGGCAAAAACTGAAACCTTTTACACTAAGGTCAGGAACGAGACAAGGATGCCCATTGTTACCACTTTTGTTCAATATAGTGCTGGAAACATTAGCCATAGCAATCAGGTAGGACAAAGATATAAAAAGAATAAAGATAGGAAAGGAAGAAGTTAAACTGTCATTATTTGCTGGTGATAAGATACTCTATCTAGAGGATCCTAAAAACTCAACCAAGAGACTGCTAGACTTAATTACCAAATTTGGTAGTGTTGCTGGATACAGGATCAGTGCTGAAAAATCAACACATTTGTCTACACATGCAACAGATTCACTGAAAGAGAAATTGGGGAGTCAATCCCTTTCAAAGAAGCACCCAGAAAAACTAAATATCTATGAATCAAGCTAACACAGGAGGTGAAAGAGGTCTACTCTGAAAACTACAGGACTCTGAAAACTGAGATAGAAAAAGGAAACCAGAAAGTGGAAAGATATCCCTTCTTCCTGGGTCGGGAGAACCAACATCATCAAAATGGCTATACTCCCACAACTACTATATAGATTCAATGCAAATCCAATAGATATTTCAACGGTATACTTCACAGGGATAGAGAAAATAATACAAAAATTCATCTGGAAACACAAGAAACCTAGAATAGCAAAAGCAATTCTAAGCAACCATGACATGGCAGGTGGTATTACATTCCCCAATTTAAAACTCTACTATAAAGCCGGTGAGATAAAAACTGCATGGTACTGGCAAAGTAACAGACCCAAGGACCAGTGGAATAGATTAGAAGACCCAGAAACAACTCCAGATACACTAAGCCACCTTATCTTTGACAAAGGAACCAAACATCCCCAATGGAAGAAAGACAGCCTCTTTAACAAATGTTGCTGGAAAAACTGGGCTTTAGCCTGCCAAAATCTAAAGCTGGACCTATCTCTTACACCATGCACAAAACTAAACTCACAGTGGATATGAGACTTAAACATTAAAACGGAAACAATAAGCCTGCTGGAAAACAGGCTGGGTAAAACTCTTGGAGACATTGGCTTAGGCAGAGACTTTATGAATAAAACCTCTCTAGCAAAAGAACTAGCAGAAAGAATCAACAAGTGGAATCTCATTCTACTGAGAAGCTTCTGCACAGCCAAGAAGTCGCTGGCACTGCTAGAAGACATCCAACAACATTGGAAAGAATCTTTACTAGCTGTGTATCAGACAAAGGGCTATTATCGACAATATATAAAGAACGCAAACAGATCAGCCTCCCCAAGTTTAAAGACCCAGTTCAAAAATGGGCAACTGAAATGAACAGACACTTCTCAGAGGCAGAAGTCAAAGCACCCAAGAAACATATAGAGAAATGTTCAACATCACTGGTCATTTGAGAGATGCAAATGAAAACAATGCTGAGATTTCATCTCACTCCACAAAGAATGGCCGTGATCACAAAATCAACCAACGATAAATGCTGGCATGGCTGTGGAGAGAAAGGAACCCTTCTCCACTCTTGGTGGGATTGCAGACTTGCAAAACCATTGTGGGGATCTGTGTGAAAATTTGTCAGAAAACTAGGACTAGGGGTCCCACTTGACCCTGCAATCCCCCTGTTAGGACTATACCCAAAAGAATTTAAAACTCACGTTGGAAAGAAAGATGTACACCCTTGTTCATAGCAGCTCAGTTCGTGATAGCTCAATCTTGGAAACAACACAAATGTCCATCACCTGGAGAGTGGATAAAGAAGATGTGTTTTTTATATAAAAAGGAGTATTACTCTGCCATAAAGAATGACAAGCTTGATTCATTTAGTTGAAAATGGAGACACGTGGAGGATAGAATAATAAGTGAAATCAATAGATCACAGATAGACAATTTCTGGATCTTCTCTTTGGCATGAACACCTGTAGATGCGAATGAGCTCTAGAAAGTAGGACAGCTTTTATAGAGTGGAATATTTCTATAGGAAACTTGGTGTGGGAATGTGATGAGGGGAAGGAATAAATATGATACAGAAAGAACCTAAAAGAGCATGTATAAAGGGGGTGAGGAGGGGTGGGTGGGTAGGGATATGGGTAAAAATGTGAATTAACTTGTGTCTTATACTGGTACAAATTCCTCAATGTTATATATGATTTTGAGATGTATATAAATTATACCAATATAGAATTCAATTTAAAAAAAAAAGGAAATCCCGCACTATTTGTAGGGGCAAATGGTGGAGACACAGATGTAATGTCTGATCATTAGAATCTGAATCGAGAAAAGCACACTGCCTCCTCGGAAATCTCTGCACTAGGAGTGCTATTACAGGGATGGATATCTCCTTTTGACAACTAGCTCCATTCAAACAAATGGCAGCTGGAGTGATATTCGGATATTACTCCCTCAAAGACAAACACCAGGAACTCAGACCTGCTTTTTGTGAAGACAGTTTCAGGATCTGAGTGGAAATTTCTACCTCATGCTCTTTGTTGTTATCGCCAGGAGGCAAGTGTATGTTCCTTTATACTACGTGGGTCTGCAGTAGTGAAAGTCCAATTATGACATCAAATCCCTTTGTAGAAACGAGTTCTGGTGCACTGCTATCTGTGTTTGGACAGTTAGAGCCTGAAGACAGAGGTGGAAAATCACTGTTTTCCACATATAAAAATTGGATTACACCTAATTGCAAGATTACTCTCTTTTCTAGCCACATCCAAGCAAGTGAAAGGGAGAATCTGGGATGTCAGGAGCTTAATCTACCCATGCAAAAGCTGGAATTCACACCGTGTTGCTATAAAACAATTTTCAGAATCTGAAAAGGACTGTACTCCCTCCTCACTCTGTGCCTTATTTGAAAGAGTAGGAACAGTTTGCTTATCCATATTCCCTGTGCCTCAGGAGAACTGTGGATTCTCATTGAAATCCCACCCTCTTTGTACGGGCAAACGGTGGAGAAACAGATGTAATGTACTGATCTTTAGAATCTGCATCGAGAAAAGCACACTGCCTCTTTCGGAAATCTCTTGAATAGGAGTGCCATTCCATGGGTGGACATCTCCTTCTGACCTCAAGCTCCATTCAAGCGACTGGCAGTTGGAGTGATATTCGGAGATTACTCCCTCAAAGAGAAAAATCTGGAACACATACCTGCTTTTTGTGAAGTCAGGTTCAGGAACTGAGTGGAAATTACTACCTTCATGCTCTTTGCCTTTTACAGCAAGGAGGCAAGTATTTGTTCCTTCACAATACCTCTGTCTGCAGTAGTGAAATTCCAATTATGAAATCAAATCCCTTTCAAGAAGGAGACTTTGTGCACTGCTATCTGTGTTTGGACCGTTAGAGCCTGAGACAAAGGGGGAAAATCCCTGATTTCTACATAAAAGGCTTGGATTACACCTAATGGTAAGATGCCTCTCATTTCTATAAACATCCAAGCAAGGGAAAGGGAGAATCTGGGATATCAAGAGCCTAAACTCCTCAAGCAAAGATTGGAATTCACTCCATGTTGCTATAAAATGATTTTCAGAATCTGAGGGGGACTGTACTCCCTGCTCACTCTGTGCCTTATTTTCAACTGTAGGAACAGTTTGTTTTTCCATGTTCCCTGGGACTGAGGAGAACTGTGGCTTCTTATTGAATTCCCTCACTCTTTGTACGGGCAAACAGTGCAGAAACAGATGTAATGTCCTGATGGTTAGAATCTGAATGGAGAAAAGGGCACTGACTCCTTCAGAAATCTGTGGACTAGGAGTGATATCACACGGGAGGATATCTCCTTTGAAAAAAAGCTCCATTCAACAGAATGGCAGCTGAAGTGATATTCGGAGATTACTCCCTCAAAGAGAAACACCTGGAACTCAGACATGCTTGTTTTTTTAATTGAATTCTTTATTGGTACAATTTATATACATCTGAAAATCACATATAACATTGGGAAATTTGTACCAGTATATGCCACAAGTTAATTCTCATTTTTACCCATATCCCTAACCACCCCCTCCTCCCCCCTTTATATATGCTCTTTATTTTCTTTCTGTATCATATTTATTCCTTCCCCTCATCACATTCCCACACCAAGTTTCCTATAGAAATATTCCACTCTATAAAAGCTGTTCTACTTTCTAGAACTCATTTGCATCTACAGGTGTTCATGCCAAAGAGAAGATCCAGAAATTGTCTATCTGTGATCTATTGATTTCACTTATTAGTATATCCTCCAGGTGTCTCCATTTGCACTTAAATGGATAGGTCTTGTCATTCTTTATGGCAGAGTAATACTCTATTTTATGGAAAAACCACATCTTCTTTATCCACTCTCCAGTTGATGGACATTTGGGTTGTTTCCAAGATTGAGCTATCACAAACTGAGCTGCTATGAACAAGGGTGTACATCTGTCTTTCCTATGTGAGTTTTTAAATTCGTTTGGGTATATTCCTAGGAGGGGTATAGCAGGGTCATATGGGACCCCTAGCCCTAGTTTTCTGAGAAATCTCCACACAGATCTCCACAATGGTTGCACAAGTCTTCAGTCCCACCAAGAGTGGAGAAGGATTCCTTTCTCGTCACAGCCACGCCAATCGTTGGTTGATTTTGTGATCACAGCCATTTTTTGTGGAGTGAGATGGAATCTCAAAGTTGTTTTCACTTGCATCTCTCGAATGACCAGGGATGTTGAGCATTTCTTCATATGTGTCTTGGCTGATTTGCCTTTTGCGTCTGAGAAGTGTCTGTTCATTTCAGTTGCCCATTTTTGAATTGGGTCTTTAAACTTGGGGAGGCTGATCTGCTTGAGTTCTTTATATATTGTCAATAATAGCCCTTTGTCTGATACACAGCTAGTAAAGATTCTTTCCCATGTTGTTGGTTGTCTTCTAGCAGTGCTAGTGACTCCTTTGGCTGGGCAGAAGCTTTTCAGTAGAATGAGATCCCACTTGTTGATTCTTTCTGCTAGTTCTTTTGCTAGAGAGGTTTTATTCATAAAGTCTCTGCCTAAGCCAATGTCTCCAAGAGTTTTACCAAGCCTGTTTACCAGCAGGCTTATTGTTTCTGTTTTAATGTTTAAGTCTCATATCCACTGTGAGTTTAGTTTTGTGCATGGTGAAAGAGATAGGTCTAGTTTTAGCTTTTCACAGGCTAAAGCCCAGTTTTTTCCAGCAACATTGTTAAAGAGGCTGTCTTTCTTCCATTGGGGATGTTTGGCTCCTTTGTCAAAGATAAGGTGGCTTAGTGTATCTGGAGTTGTTTCTGGGTCTTCTAATCTATTCCACTGGTCCTCGGGTCTGTTACTTTGCCAATACCATGCAGTTTTTTTTTTATCACAGTGGCTTTATACTAGAGTTTTAGATTGGGAATTGTAATACCCCCTGCCATGTCATGGTTGCTTAGAATTGCTTTTGCTATTCTAGGTTTCTTGTGTTTCCAGATGAATTTTTGTATTATTTTCTCTAGCTCTGTGAAGTATACCATTGAAATTGCATTAAATCTATATAGTAGTTGTGGGAGTATAGCCATTTTGATGATGTTGGTTCTCCCGACCCAGGAAGAAGGGATATCTTTCCACTTTCTGGTTTCCTTTTCTATCTCAGTTTTCAGAGTCCTATAGTTTTTCAGAGTACAGGTCTTTCACTTCCTTTGTTAGGTTGATTCCTAGATATTTCATTTTTCTGGGTGCTACTGTGAAAGCGATTGCCTCCCCAATTTCTCTTTCAGTGAATCTGTTGTTTGTGTAGACAAAGGCTGTTGATTTTTGAGCATTGACCCTGTATCCAGTAACACTACCAAATTTGGTAATTAAGTCTAGCAGTCTCTTGGTTGAGATTTTAGGATCCTCTAGATAGAGTATCTCATCACCAGCAAATAATGCCAGTTTAACTTCTTCCTTTCCTATCTTTATTACATTTATATCTTTGTCCTGCCTGATTGCTATGGCTAATATTTCCAGTACTACATTGAACAAAAGTGGTGACAGCAGTCATCCTTGCCTTGTTCCTGACCTTAGTGTAAAAGGTTTCAGTTTTTGCCCATTGAGTATGATGTTGGCTGTTGGTTTCTCATAAATAGCTTGTATTAAATTGAGATAAAGTCCATCGATTCCAATTCTCTGTAGGGTTTTGATCATAAATGGTGTTGGATTTTCTCAAATGCTTTTTCTGCATCTATTGAGATAATTATATGTTTTTTGCCCTTGAGTCTGTTAATATAGTGTATTACATTGATTGATTTACGTATGTTGAACCAGCCTTGCATCCCTGGGATAAATCCGACTTGGTCAGGGTGTATGATTTTCTTAATATCTCTCTGCATTCTGTTTGCAAATATCTTATTGAGGATTTTTGTGTCAATGTTCATTAGAGAGATTGGCCTGTAGTTTTCATTTTTGGTGGGATCATTCCCTGCCTTTGGAATCAAAGTGATGGTTGCTTCAAGGAATGATTTGGTGAGTACTGCTTCCCTTTCAATTTCATTAAAGAGATTGAGAAGTACTGGAATTAACTCTTCTTTAAAAGTTTTGTAGAATTCAGCAGTGAAGCCATCAGGACCAGGGCTTTTCTTTGTTGGTAGGTTTTTTATTACATTTTCAATTTCCCAGATTGCTATCGGATTGTTTAACATTTTATATCCTCTTCATTCAGTTTTGGGAGTTCATATGAGTCTAGGAATCTATCCATTTCTTCTAGATTTTCCATCTTCTTGGAATATAGATTTTCAAAATATGTGTTTATGATCCTTTGGACTTCTTCTGGGTCTGACCTGATTTCCCCATTTTCATTCCTTATAGCATGGATTTGAGCCTTTTCCTTCCTTTGTTTGATAAGGTTGCCTAAGGGTCTGTCGATCTTATTTATCCTTTCAAAGAACCAGCTTTTTGATTCATTGATTCTTTGTATTGTTCTCTTTGTCTCCACTGCGTTAATTTCTGCTCCAATCCTTATTATTTCCTCTCTAGTATGTGCTTTGTGTTTATTTTGCTCCTCTTTTTCTAGTTGTCTGAGGTTCATCATTAGATTGTTTATTGCAGTTTGCTCTATTTTCCAAGTGTATGGATTCACTGCTATGAATTTCCCTCGCAGAACTGCTTTCATTGTGTCGCATAGACTCCTGTATGTTGTGCTGGCCTGTCGTTTAGTTGTAGGAACTTTTTAGTTCCTTCTTTAATTTCTTTTCTGGCCCTTTGGTTGGTTAACAGAGAGTTGTTCAATTTCCATGTGTTTATGAGGATTTTGGAATTACTTCTGCTATTCAGCTCCAGTTTCAAGGCACTATGATCTGATACTATGCAGGGGATAACTTTGATTCCTTTGCATCTATTTAAGCTTGTTCTATGGTCTAGAATGTGATCTATTTTGGAGAATTATCCATGAGCAGCTGAGAAGAAGGTGTATTCTCGGTTTGAAGGGTGAAAAATTCTGTAGGCATCTAATAAGTCTCTTTGCTCCAAAGTTTGATTTAGCTCAAGTATTTCCTTATTGATTCTTTGTCCAGTTGATCTGTCTATTTGTGACAATGGAGTATTAAAATCCCCTACTACTATTGTGTGCATGGATAGCTGGCTTTTCATGTGCAGTAATGTTTTTTTTATATAGTTGGGTGCATTAGACTTCAGTGCATAAATGTTTATGAGTGTTATTTATTTCTCCTGGATAGTTCCTTGTACGAGAATATAGTGACCTTCTTTAACTCTCTTAATCAGATTGGGTTTGAAATCTATTTTATCTGCAAACAAAATAGCCACTCCTGCTTTTTTGCAGTTTCCTGTGGAATGGAGGATTGTTTTCCAACCTCTTATTTTCAGTCTATTGGGTTTCCTTCTGAATTAGGTGTGTTTCCTGTATGCAGCAGTTTGTAGGATCTTGCTTCTTGATCCAATCTGCTAGTCTGTGTCTTTTAATTGGCCCATTGAGGCCATTGACATTAATGGTTATGACTGATATGGACATATTCAGAGCTGCCATGTTTCCCTGTTCTTGTTTCTTTTCTTCTTTGCTTTTCCCCATTCCTATTTAGTTTCTTGTTTGCCCCAATGAATTCACTCTCCTGGGTCTTGTGGGTATGGAATTTTCTGTGTTTTTTTTGCAAGATGTTCTTTAGGATGTTTTGGAGTGCAGGTTTCGTGCTTGTGAAGTTTTTCAAGTGTTCTTTATCGTTGAAGTATCTTATTTCCCCGTCTATTCTGAAAGATAATTTTGCAGGATACAACAGTCTAGGTTGGAGGTTGTTTTCCTGCAATGCTTGAAATACTTCTGTCCATGCTCTCCTTGCACTGACTGTTTGTTTTGAAAAGTCTGCTTTGATCCTAATGGGCTTCCCTTTGTAGGTGATTTTTTTCCTTTCACTGCTTTCAGTATTCCATTCTTTTGTTTAACATCCTGAACCTTGATAATTATGTGTCTAGGTGTGGCTATTTTTATGTCATTGTGTTTTGGAGTCCGATAGGCCTCATTTAACTGTATGTCTATGTCCTTTCCTATGAAGTTTTCTGTTGCTATCTCTGACAGTAGCTTTTTTATGTCTTTTACACTGTCTCCTGCTCCCTCAGTGACTCCAATCAATCTTATTTTATTTATCTTTGAGTCATCTAAACGCTGTTGAATTGATTTCTCATGATCCCTTGCTCTTTTCCATAGATTATATCTTTCCTGCTCGCTGGCTGCTATGCTATCCTCTAAGTCTGAGCTTCAGTTTTCTGCTTCATTCATCCTGCTGTGCAAGCTTTCGTTCTCCTTCATCATTCCCTGGAGTTCTGCTTGAAGCTTTTTACAAGCCTCCATTGCTTCTGCTAGCTTGGATTCAATCATCTCACTGATCTCTTCTTTAATGGAGTCTTTCACTGAGGACAGTATCTCTGTTTTGATCTCAGAGATGAGTTCTGCTTTCCATCTTACTAGATCTACTTTAGTTACCATCTCCAAGAGTCCTGGTGTTGGAGTTTCAGTTTGCCCTATTTCCCTTTTCTCTGAATTTCCCTTTGGTGGTGATCTTTGTGTCTGTTTTTTTTGTGTATTTTCCCATTTCTACTCTTTCGTTGTTTTTAATGCTCTTCTTTGTCTCATGACACAGCAATGTTTGTTGCAGTTCTCTTTCTATTATCTGGGGCCCTTGGGAAGCAGCACTTTCCTGGGGGGTCCTCCTTGAATCTGTAATAACCCTTGAGATTTCTCACTCCTGACACATCATGGTAGGTATTTGAGCAGAACAATCACATCATGTTTCTTACCATAATACAATAAGTGCCAATATCAGTATTAAACACAGTAAATAAGTTAAAAATATTTGTTAGATTCTATACTGGATACTTTGAGCTTATGAGTTACCTCTATGTCTGACTCCTCACTGCACAGCTCCGGGATACAGGGGGCTGGTGGGCGGCCTTCAGTCCCCTGGAAATGGACTGCACCCTGCAGCTGGGTCCACATGCTGCTCTCTCAGTTCGCCGGAAGCAAGGCATGGCGGGGCTGCAGCCACTGGGTCAGGTCTGCCCACCTCTGGACCCTCAGTCCCCCAGAAAACAGGGCACGGCGAGGCCTGCAGCTGCTGGGTCTGGTCCCCATGCCGCTGGTCCCTCAGTCCACTGGAAAACAGGGCACAGAGGGGCCCACAGCTGCTGGGTCCAGTCCCCACACCGCTGGTCCCTCAGTCCACCGGAAAACAGGGCACGGAGGGGCTCACAGCTGCTGGGTCCGGCCCCCATGCCGCTGGTCCCTCAGTCCACCAGAAAACAGGGCACGGAGGCGCCAACAGCTGCTGGGGCTGGTTCCCGTGCTGCTGGTCCCTCAGTCCACGGAAATACAGGGCATGGAGGGACCCACAGCTGCTGGGTCCAGTCCCCGTGCTGCTTGTCCCTCAGTCCACCTGAAAACAGGGCACGGAGGGGCCCACAGCTGCTGGGTCTGGTCCCTGCGCCACTGGTCCCTCAGTCCACTGGAAAACAGTGCACAGAGGGGCCCACAACTGCTGGGTCCGGTCTCTGTGCCGCTGGTCCCTCAGTCCCCAGACCTGCTTTTTGTGAAATCAGTTTCAAGGACGGAGTTGAAATTATTACCTCCATGCTCTTTACCACTTACCACCAGGAGGGAAGAGTTTGTTCCTTTACACTACCTGCATCTTCTGTATTGAAAGTCCAATTTTGAAGTCATAATAACTTTGTAGGAACGAGTCCTGGCACACAGCTATGTGGTTTTGGACCATTAAAGCCTGAAGACAGAGGAGGAAAATGCCTGTTTTCCACATCAAAGTCTTGGATTACACTTTATGGCATGATGCCTTTTCTTTTCTAGCCACATCTAATCAAGCAAAATGGAGACTCTGGGATATCAGGAGCTTGATCTCCCCAACAAAAGCTGGAATTCTCAATGTATAAGTATAAAATGCTTTCCCGAATCTGAGTGGGACTTTACTCCCTGCTCACTCTGTGCCTTATTTGCATGAGTAAGAACAGTTTGTTTCTCCATGTTCTGGGTGCCAGAGAGAACTGTGGCTTCTTATTGAAATCCCACACTCTTTGTACAGGCAAATGGTGGAGAAACAGACGTAATGTTCTGATGGTTAAAATCTGAATCCAGAAAAGCATACTGACTGCTTCAGAAATCTCTGGACTAGGACTGCTATTCCACGGGTGGATATCTCCTTTTGAACACAAGCTCCATTCAAGTGAAATGCAGCTGGAGTGATATTCGGAGATTACTCCCTCAAAGAGAAACACCTGGAAATCAGACATGCTTTTCGTGAAGTCAGGCTCAGGAACAGAGTAGAAATTACTACCTCCATGCTCTGTCATTTACCGCCAGGAGGCAAGAGTTTGTTCCTTTACACTTCCTGTGTCTTCTGTATTGAAAGTCCAATTTTGACATCAAATAACTTTGTAGAAACGAGTCCTGGAGCACTGCTATGTGGTTTGGACCATTAGAGCCTGAGGACAGAAGTTTAAAATGTCTGTTTTCCATATCAAAGGCTTCGACTACACCTAATGGCAAGATGCCTCTCTTTGCTGGAAACATCCAAACAAGCGAATGGGAAAATCTGGGATATCACTAGCTTAATCTCCCCAAGCAAAAGCTGAAATTCACACCCTGTTGCTTTAAACTGATTTTCTGAATCTGAAAGGGACTGTACACCCTGCTCACTCTGTACCTTATTTGCAAGAGGAGGAACAGTTTGTTTCTCCATGTTCCCTATGCCTGAGGTGAACTGTGGCTTCTTATTGAAATCCCACACACTATACAAACAAACGGTAGAGAAACAGACATAATGTTCTGATGTTTAGAATCTGAATTAAGAAAAGGACACTGACTCCTTCAGAAATCTCTGGACTAGGAGTGCTATTCCACGGGTGGATATCTCCTTTTGACCACAAGCTCCATTCAAGCGAATGGCAGCTGGAGAGATATTCAGAGTTTCCTCCCTCAAAGACAATCACCTGGATCTCAGAAATCCTTTTTGTGTAGTTAGGTTCAGGAACAGAGTGGAAATATCTACCTCCATGCTCTTTGCCGCTTGCTGCCAGGAGGCAAGAGTTTGTTACTATAAACTACCTGTGTCTGCAGTAGTGAAAGTCCAATTATGACATCAAACCCCTTTGTAGAAATGAGTCTTGGCGCACAGCTATCTGTGTTTGGACCTTTAGAGCCTGAAGACAGAGGTGGAAATTGTTTTCTACATCATCGGCTTGGATTATAACTAATGGCAAGATTCCTCTCTTTTCTACCCACATACACACAAGCGAAAAGGAGAATCTGGGATATTAGGAGCTTAGTCTCCCCAAGCCAAAGCTGGAATTTGCAGTGTGTTGCTATAAACTGATTTTCATAATCTGAGGGGGACTGTACTCCCTGCTCACGCTGTGCCTTATTTGCAAGAGTAGGAACAGCTTGTTTCCCCATGTTCCCTGTGACTGAGGAGAACTGGGGCTTCTTATTGAAATCCTGCACACTCTACAGGCAAACGGTGGAGAAACAGACATAATGTTCTGATGGTTAGAACCTAAAATGAGAAAAGCACACTGCCTCCTTCGGAAATTTCTGGAGTGGGAGTGCGATTCCATGGGTGGATATCTCCTCTTGACCACAAGCTCCATTTAAGCGACTGCCAGCTGGACTGATATTCAGAGATTACTCCCTCAAAGAAAAACACATGGAACACAGACCTACGTTTTGTGAAGTCAGTTTCAGGAACGGACTGAAAATTACTACCATCATGCTCATTGCCCTTTACCGGCAGGGAGCAAGAGTTTGTTCCTTTATACTTCCTGTGTCTGCAGTATTGAAAGTCTAATTATGATGTAAAATCCCTTTTTAGAAAGGAGTCCTTTTGCACTGATATCTGTGTTTGGACTGTTAGAGCCTGAATACAGAGGTGGAAAATGCCTGTTTTCCACATCAAAGTCTTGGATTACAATGGCTTGCAAGATGCCTCTCTTTTATAGAAACATCCAAGCAAGCGAAAGGGAGAATCTGGGATATCAAGAGCCTAATCTCCCCAAGCAAAAGTTGGAATTCACACAGTATTGCTATAAAATGATTTCCAGAATCTGAGGGGGGCTGTACTCTTTGCTCACTCTGTTCCTTATTTTCAAGTGTAAGGACAGTTTGTTTTTCCATGTTCCCTGTGACTGAGAACTGTGTTTTCCTATTGAACTCCCACACTCTTTGTATGGACAAATGGTGCAGAAAGAGACGTAATGTTCTGATGGTTATAATCTGAATTGAGTAAAGGACACCGACCCTTTCGGAAATCTCTGGAGTAGGAGTGCTATTCCATGGGTGGGTATCTCCTTTGACCAAAATCTCCATTCAGGAGTATAGCAGCTGCAGTGATATTCGGAGATTACTCCCTCAAAGAGAAACACCTGGAACTCAGACCTGCTTTTTTTGAAGTGAGTTTCAGGGACAGAGTGGAAATTATTACCTCCATGCTCCTTACCATTTACTGCCAGGAGGGAAGGGTTTATTCCTTTACACTACCTGTGTCTTCGGTATTGAACGTCCAATTTTGACGTCAAATAAGTTCGTAGAAATGAGTCCTGGCACACAGCTATGTGGTTTTGGACCGTTAGAGCTGGAAGACAGAGGTGGAAAATGCCTGTTTTCAACATCAAAGGTGTCTATTATTCCTAAAGGCAAGACGCCTCTCTTCTGGCAACATCCAAGCAAGCAAATGGGAGAATCTGGGATATCAGGAGCTTAATCTCCCTCAAGCAAACCTGGAATTCACACCGTGATGCTATAAACTGATTTTCAGAGTCTGACTGGGACTGTTCTCCCTGCTTACTCTGTGCCTTATTTGCAAGAGTAGGAACAGTAGGTTTAACCATGTTCCCTGAGCCTGAGGAGAACTGTGTCTTCTTATTTAAATCCCACACTCTTTGTATGGGCAAATGGTAGAGAAACAGACATAATGTTCTCATGGTTACAATCTGAATTGAGAAAAGCACACTGCTTCCTTCGAAAATCTCTCTACTAGGAGTGCTATTGCACAGGTGGATATCTCCTTTTGACCAAAAGCTCCATTCAAGCGAATGCCAGCTGGAGTGATATTCCGAGATTACTCCCTCAAAGAGAAACACCTGGAACTCAGCCCCGAATTTGTGAAGTCAGTTTCAGCAACCGAGTGGAAATTAGTACTTCATGTTCTTTGCCATTTACCACCTGGAGGCAAGAGTTTGTTCCTTTACAGTACCTGTGTCTGCAGTAGTGGAAGTCCGATTATGACATCAAATCCCTTTGTAGAAACGAGTGCTGGCACACTGCTGTCTGACTTTGGAACCTTAGAGCCTGAAGACAGAGGTGGAACATCCCTGTTTTCTACATCAATGGCCAGGATTACACCGGAATGCAAGATGCCTCTCTTTACTAGCAACATCCAAGGAAGTGAAATTGAGAAACTGGGATATCAGGGGCTTTATTTCCGTAAGCAAAAGCTGGAATTCACATGGTGTTGTGATGAACTGATTTTCAGAATGTGAATGGGACTGTACTCCCTGCTCCCTCTGTGCCTTCTTTGAAAGAGTAAGAACAGTTGTTTTCTCCATGTTCCCTGTGCCTGAGGAGAACTGTGGCTTCTTATGGAACTCACGCACTCTTTGTATGGACAAACAATGGTGAAATAGATGTAAGGTTCTCATGGTTAGAATCTGAATCGAGAAAAGCACACTGCATCCTGCTGTATTCTCTGGACAAGGAGTGCTTTTCCATGGGGGATATCTCCTTTTGACCACAAGCTCCATTCAAGAGAATTTCAGCTCGAGTGATATTCTGAGATTACTCCCTCAAAGTGAAATACCTGGAACTCAGACCTGCTTTTTGTGAAGTCAGTTTCAGGAACAGAGTAGAAATTACTACCTCCATCATCTTTGCTGTTTACCGCCAGGAGGCAAGTGTTTGTTCCTTTCAACTACCCTTGTCTTCAGTAGTGAAAATTTAATTATGACATCAAATCCCTTTGTAGAAATGAGTCCTGGGGCACTGCTATGTGCGTTTCGACCATTAGAGCCGAAAAACAGGTGGAAAATGCCTGTTTTCCACCTCAAAGTCTTGGATTACACTTAATTGCAAGATGCCTCTCTTTTCTAGCAACATCCAAGAAAGCGAAAGTAAGAATCTGGTATGGCAGGAGTGTAATCTCCCCAAGCAAACCCTAGAGTTCATCTCGTGTTGCTATAAACTGATTTTCAGAAATTGACACGGACTGTACTCCCTGCTCAATCTGTGCCTTATATGCAAGAGTAGGAACAGTTTGTTTATCCATGTTCCCTGTGCCTGAGGAGAACTGTATCTTCTTATTGAAACCACACACTCTTTTTATGGACAAACAGTGGAGAAACACACATATTGTTCTGATGGTTAGATTCTGAATTGAGAAAACACACTGGCATCTTCAGTAATTTCTGGACTAGGAGTGCTATTCCATGGGTGGATATCTCTTTTTGACCACAAGCTCCATTCAAGCGAAAGGCAGCTGGAGTCATATTCGGGGATTACTCCCACAAAGAGAAACACGTCAAACTCAGACCTGCTTTTGTGAAGTCACTTTCAGGTATGGAGAGGAAATTAGTACCTCATGCTCTTTGCCGTGTACCACCAGGAGTCAAGAGTTTCTCCCTTTATGCTATCTGTGTCTGAAGTAGTGAATGTCCAATTATGATGGCAAATCCCTTTATAGAAAGGTGCCCTGGTGAAATCCTATCTGTGTTTGGACATTTAGAGTCTGAAGACAAAGGTGGAAAATCCCTGTTGTCCACATCAAAAGCTTGGATTACAACTAATAACAAGATGCCTCTCTTTTCTAGCCACATCCAAGAAGTGAAAGTGAGAATCTGGGATATCAGGAGCTTAATCTCCCCAAGCCAAAGCTGGAATCTACACAGTGTTGCTATAAACTGATTTTCTGAATCTGAGGTGGACGGTACTCCCTGCTCACTCTGTGTCTTATTTGCAAGAGTAGGAACAGTTTGTTTCTGCATGGTCCCTGAGCCTGAGGAGAACTGTGACTCCTTATTGAAATCCTGCAGTCTTTGTACAGGCAAATGGTAGAGAAACTGACGTAATATCCTAATTGTTAGAATCTGAATCCAAAAAAGCATACTGCCTCCTTCGTAAATTTCTGGAGTAGGAGTGATATTTCACTGGTGGATATCTCCTTTTGACCAGAAGCTCCATTCAAGAGAATGGCAGCTCGAGTGATATTCAGAGATTAGTCCCACAAAGAGAAACACCTGGAACTCAGACGTGCTTTTTGTGAAGTCAGGTTATTACTACCTCCATGCTCTTTGCCATTTACAGCAAGGAGGCAAGTGTTTGCTCCTTCACACTATCTGTGTCTGCAGTACTTAAAATCCAATTATGACGTCAAATCCCTTTGAAGAAATCAGACTTTACACACTGCTATCTGTGTTTGGACCATTAGAGCCTGAAGACAGAGGTGAAAAATGCCTGTTTTCCACATCAAAGTCTAGGATTACCACTGATTGCAAGATGCCTCTCTTTTCTAACAACATCCAAGGAAGAAAAAGGGAGAATCTGGGATATGGGGAGATTACTCTCCCAAAGCAAAAGCTGGAATTCACACAGTGTTGCTCTAAACTGATTTTGAGAATCTGAGTGGAACTGTACTCCCTGCTCACTCTGTGCCTTATTTGCAAGAGTAGGAACAGTTTGTTTCTCCATGTTCCCTGTGCCTCAGGAGAACTGGAGCTTCTTATTGAAAATCTGCACTCTTTCTATGGGTAAAAGGTGGAGAAACAGATGTAATGTTCTGATGGATAGAATCTGAATCTAGAAAAGCATACTGCCTCCTTCGGAAATCTCTGGACTAGGAGTACTATTCCACGGGGGGATATCTCCTTTTGACCATAAGCTCCATTCAAGTGAATGGCAGGTAGAGTTATATTCAGAGATTACTCCCTCAAAGAGAAACACCTGGAATTCATACGTGCTTTTTGTGAAGTGAATTACCGGAATGCAGTGGAAATTATCACCTCCATGCTCTTTGCCATTTACACCCAGGAGGCAAGTGTTTTTTTTTTTTTCCTTTACTCTACCTGTGTCTTACATATTAAAAGTCCAATTTGGACGTCAAATAATTTTGTAGAAACGAGTCCTGGCACACTGCTATTTGATTTTGGAACATTAGACACTGAAGACAGAGGTGGAAAATGCCTGTTTTCCACATCAAAGTCTTCAATTACAGCTAATGGCAAGAAGCCACTCTTTTCTGACAACATCCAAGCAAGGAAATGAGATAATCTCGGATATCAGTAGCTTAATCTCCCCAAGCAAAAGCTGGAATTCACACCGTGTTGCTATAAAATGATTTTCAGAATCTGAGTGGGAATGTACTCCCTGCTCACTCTGTGCCTTATCTGCCAGTGTAGGAACAGTTTGTTTCTTCATGTTCCCTGTGCCTAAGGAGAAGTATGGCTTCTTATTGAAACCCTGCACTATTGGTAAGGGGAAACGGTTGAGAAACAGATGTAATATGCTGATGGTTAGAATCTGAATCGAAGAAAACACACTGTGTCCTTTGGAAATCTCTGGACTTGGAGTGCTATTCCACGGGTGGATATCTCCTTTTGACCACAAGCTCAATTCAAGCGAATGGCAGCTGCAGTGATATTCAGAGATTACTCTCTCAAAGAGAAACACTTGGAACACAGACCTGCTTTTTGTTAAGTCAGTTTCAGAGATGGAGTGGAAATTACTACCTCCATGCTCTTTGCCATTTACAACCAGGAGTCAAGAGTTTGTTCCTTTACAGTACTGCAGTAGTGTAAGTACAATTATGATGTCAAATACATTTGTAGAAACGAGTCCTGGAGCACTGCTGTCTGTGTTTCTACCGTTAGTGCCTGAAGACAGAGGAGGAAAATGACTATTCTCTACATCAAAGACTTGGATTACATCTAATCGCAAGATTCCTCCCTATTCTGGCAACATGCAAGCAAGCAAAAGGGAGAATTTTGTATAGCAGCAAATTAATCTCCCCCCAGCAAAAGCTGGAATTCACACCTTGTTGCTATAAAACAAGAGTAGAAACAGTTTCTCGATTCAGATTCTAACCATCAGAATATTATATCTGTTTTTCCACCGTTTCCCCTTACCTCTGAGGAGGTCTGTACTCCCTGCTCACTCTGTGCCTTATTTGCAAGAGTAGGAACAGTTTGTTTCTCCATCTTCCCTGGGACTGAGAACTGTGGCTTCTTATTGAAATGCTGCTCTCTTTATACTGGCAAATGGCAGAGAAACAGACATAATGTTCTGATGGTTAGAACCAGAATCAAGAAAAGCACACTGGCTCCTTCGGAAATCTCGGACTAGGACTGCTATTCCATGGGTGGATATCTGCTTTTGACAACAAGCTCCATTCAAGCTAATGACAGCTTGAGTGATATTCAGAGTTTACTCCCTAAAGGAAAACACCTGGAACTCAGAACTGCTTTTTGTGAAGTCAGTTTCAGGAATGGACTGGAAATTACTACCACCATGCTCTTTGTGCTTTACCGCCATGAGGCAAGAGTTTGTTCCTTTACACTACCTATGTCTGCAGTACTGAAAGTCCAATTATGACATCAAGTCCCTTTGTAGACATAAGTCCTTGTGCACTGCGATCTGCGTTTCGACCATTAGAGTCTGAAGACAGAGGTCAAAAATGCCATTTTTACATATCAAAGTCTTCGATTACATGGTATTGCAAGATGCCTCTCTTTTCTAGCAACTTCCAAGCAAGTGAAAGGGAGAATCTGGGATATCAGTAGCTTAATCTCCCCAACCAAAAGCTGGAATTCACACCATGTTGATATAAACTGATCTTCAGAGTCTGAGTGGGACTGTACTCCCTGCTCACTCTGCGCCTTATTGGCAAGAGTATTAAGAATTTTTTTTTTTCCTCAACGTTCCCTGTGCCTGAGGAGAACAGTCGCTTCTTATTTAAATCCCACACACTTTGTATGGGCAAAGGGTGGAGAAACAGATCTAATGTTCTCAAGGATAGAATATGATTCAAGAAAAGCATACTGCCACCTTTTTGAATCTCTGGACTAGGAGTGCTATTCCACGGGTGGATATCTCTTTTTGACCACAAGTTACATTCAAGCCAATGTCAAGTGGAGAGATATTGACAGAATACTCCCTCAAAGAGAAACACCTGGAATGCAGGTCTGTTTTTTGTGAAGTCAGTTTCTGGGATGGAGTGGAAATTGTTACCTCTCTGCTCTTCACCATTTCCTGCCAGGAAGCATGTGCTTGTTCCTTTACCCTTCCTGTGTCAGCATTAGAGAAAATCCTATTATGACCTCAGATCTCTGTGTTGAAAGGAGTCCTGGTGCAGTGCTATCTCTGTTTGGACCGTTAGAGCCTGAAGACAGAGGTGGAACATCCCTGTTTTCCACATCCAAGGCTTGGAATACACCGGATTGCAAGGTGCCTCTATTTTCTAGCAACATGGAAGCAGGGAAATTGAGAAAATGGGATATCAGGGGCTTAATCTTCCCAAGCAAAAGCTGGAATTCACACCGTGTTGCTATAAAATGATTTTCAGAATCTGAGTGGGAATGTACTTGCTGCTCACTCTGTGCCTATGTGCAAGAGGAGGAACAGTTTGTTTCTCCATGTTCCCTGTGCCTGAGGAGAACTGTGGCTTCTTATTGAAATACCGCACTCTTTGTACGGGGAGACCGTGGAGAAACAGATGAAATATTCGGACGGTTAGAATCTGAATCGAGAAAAGCACACTATGTCCTGTGGAAATCTCTGGACTAGGAGTGCTATTCCACGGGTGGATAACTCCTTTTGACCACAAGCTCCAATCAAGCGAATGGCAGCTGGAGTGATATTCAGAGATTACTCCCTCAAAGAGAAACATCTGGAACTCAGACCTGCTTTTTCTGAAGCCAGTTTCAGAGATGGAGTGGAAATTACTACCTCCATGCTCTTTGTTATTTACAACCAGGAGCCAAGAGTTTGTTCCTTTACAGTCCATGTGTCTGCAGTAGTGAAAGTACAATTGTGATGTCAAATAAATTTGTAGAAACAAGTCCGAGAGCACTGCTATCTGTGTTTCTACCGTTAGAGCCTTAAGACAGAGGTGGAAAATGCCTGTTGTCTACATCAAAGGCTTGAATTACACCTAATCGCAAGATGCCTCCCTAGCCTAGCAACATCCAAGTAAGCGAAAGGGAGAATCTGGTATATCAGCAAATTAATCTCCCCAAGCAAAAGCTGGAATTCACACCTAGTTTCTGTAAAACAATTTTCATAATCTGAGGAGGTCTGTACTCCCTGCTCACTCTGTGCCTTATTTGCAAGAGTAGGAACAGTTTGTTTCTCCATCTTCCCTGGGACAGAGAACTGTTGTCTCTTACTGAAATCTCACACTCTTTGTACTGGCAAATGGTAGAGAAACAGACATAATGTTCAGATGGTTAGAATCGGAATCAAGAAAAGCACACTGGCTCCTTCAGAAATCTCAGACTCGGAGTTCTATTCCACGGGTGTATATCTGCTTTTGACCACAAGCTCCATTCAAACTAATGGCAGCTTGAGTGATATTCGGAGTTTACTCCCTAAAGGAAAACACCTGGAACTCAGACCTGCTCTTTGTGAAGTCAGTTTCAGGATCGGAGTGGAAATTACTGCTCCATGCTCTTTGCCATTCTGGCAGGAGGCAAGAGTTTGTTCCTTTACAGTACCTGTGTCTGCACTAGTGGAAGTCAAATTAGGATGTCAAATCCCTTTGTAGAAATGAGTCCTGGCGCACTGCTATATGTGTTTGGACCGGTAGAGCCTGAAGACAGAGGTGGAAATTCCACATCAAAGTTTTGGATTGCACCTAATGACAACATGCCTCTCTTTTCTAGCAACATCCAAGCAAGCAAAAGGGAGAATCTGGGATATGAGGAGCGTAATCTCCCCCAGCAAAAGCTTGAATTCTCACCATGTTGCTATAAACTCATTTTCAGAAACTGATTGAGACTCTACTCCCTGCTCATTGTGTGCCTTATTTGCAAGATTAGGAAAAGTTTCTTTCTTCATGTTTCCTGGGACTAAGGAGAGCTGTGGGTTCTTATTGAAATCCCGCCCTCTTTGTATGGGCAAATGGTGCAAAAACAGACCTAATGTTCTTATGGTTAGAATCTGAATTGAGAAAAGGACACTGCCTCCTTCAGAAATGTCTGGAGTGGGAGTGCTACTCCAGAGGTGGATATCTCCTTTTGACCACAAGCTCCATTCAAGCGAGTGGCAGCTGGAGTGATATTCGGAGATTACTCCCTCAAAGAGAAACACCTGGAACACAGACCTGCGTTTTGTGAAGTCAGTTTCAGGAACGGAATGGAAATTACTCCTGCCATGCTCTTTGCGCTTTACCGCCATGACTCAAGAGTTTGTTCCTTCACACTACCAGTGTCGGCAGTAGTGAAAGTCCAATGATGATGTCAAGTGCCTTTGTAGACAGGAGTCCTGGTGCACTGCTATCTCTGTTTCGACCTTTAGAGCCTGAAGACAGAGGTCAAAAATGGTTCTTTTCCACATCAAAGGCTTAGATTACACGGGATTGCAAGATGCCTCTCTTTTCTAGCAACATCCAAGCAAGCGAAAGGGAGAATCTGGGATATCAGGGGCTTAAACTCCAGAAGCAAAAGCTGGCATTCACACCGTGCTGATATAAATGGATCTTCAGTGTCTGAGTGGGACTGTACTCCCTGCTCACTCTTTGCCTTATTTGCAAGAATTGGAACAGTTTGTTTCACCAAGATATACGTGCCTCACCAGAACTGTGGCTTCTTATTGAAATCCCACACTCCTTTTATGGGCAAACGGTAGAGAAACAGACATAATGTTCTGGTGGATAGAATCTGAACCGAGAAAACCATACTGCCTCTTTCAGAAATCTCTGGACTAGGAGTGCTATTCCGTGGATCGGTATCTCCTTTTGACCACAAGCTCCATTCAAGCGAATTGCAACTGGAGTGATATTCAGAGAATACTCGCTCAAAGAGAAACACCTGGAACTCAGACCTGCTTTTTGTGAAGTCAGTTTTAGGCATGGAGTGGAAATTATTACCTCCATGCTCTTTGCCATTTATGCACAGGAGGAAAGAGTTTGTTCCTTTACACTACCTGTGTCTTCCATATTGAAAGTCCAATTTTGACATCAAATAACTTCGTAGAAATGAGTATTGACTTACTGCTATGTGGCTTTGGACAATTAGAGCCTGAAGGCAGGTGGAAAATGCCTGTTTTCCACAAAAAAAAAAAGGCTTTGATTACACCTTATGGCAAGGTGGCTATTTATTCTGGCAATGTACAAGCAAGCAAATGGGACAATCTGTGATATCAGGAGCTGAATCTCCCCAAACAAAAGCAGGAATTCAAAACCGTGTTGCTATAAACTGATTTTCAGAATCTGACTGGGACTGTACTCCCTTCTCATTCTGTGCCTTATTTGAAAAATTAGGAACATTTTCTTTCTCCATGTTCCCTGTGCCAGAGGAGAACTGTGGCTTTTTATTGAAATCTTGCACTCTTTGTACGGGCAAAAGGTGGAAAAACAGACTTAATGTTCTGATGGTTACAATCTGAATTGACAAAAGCACACTGCCTTCTGCGGAAATCTCTGGAGTTGGTGTGCTATTCCACAGGTGGAGATCTCCTTTTGCCACAAGCTATATTCATGCGAGTGGCAGTTGGACTGATATTCAGAGATAACTCCCTCAAAGAGAAAAACCTGGAACTCACTCCTGCGTATTGTGAAGTCAGTTTCAGGAACAGAGTGGAAATTACTACTGCCATGCTCTTTGCCCTTAACTGACAGGAGGCAAGAGTTTGTTCCTTTACAGGGCCTGTGTCTGCAGTAGTGAAAATCCAATTATGGCCTCAAATCTCTGTGTTGAAGGGTGCACTGCTATCTGTGTTTGGACCGTTAGAGCGTGAAGACAGAGGTGAAAAATCCCTGTTTTCCACATCCAAGGCTTGGATTACACCGGATTGCAAGATGCCTCTCTTTTCTAGCAACATCCAATCAAGCGAAAGTGAGAATCTGGGATATCAGGAGCTTAATGTCCCCAAGCAAAAGCTGGAATTCATATCGTGTTGCTCTAAACTGATTTTCAGAATCTGAAGGGGACAGTACTCCCTGCTCACTCTGTACCTTATTTGCAAGAGTAGGAACTGTTTGTTTCTCCATGTTCCCTGTGCCTGAGAATAGTGGCTTCTTATTGAAATCTCCCACGCTTTGTATGGGCCAAGGGTGGAGAAAAAGACCTAAGGTTCTGAAGGTTATAATGTGAATTGAGAAAAGCATACTGAGACCTTCATTAATCTCTGGACTACGAGTGCTATTCCACGGGTGGATATCTGCTTTTGACCACAAGCTCCATTCAAGCGAATGGCAGGTGGAGTGATATTCGAACAATACTCCCTCAAAGAGAAACAACTGGAACTCAGAACTGATATTTGAGAAGTCAGTTTCAGTGACGGAGTGAAAATTGTTACCTCCATGCTCTTTACCATTTACTGCCAGAAGGCAAAAGTTTGTTCTTTTACACTCCCAGTGTCTTCCGTATTGAAAGTCCAATTTGGACATCAAATAACTTTGTAGAAATGAGTCCTGGCACACTGCTATGTGGTTTTGGACCATTAGAGCCCGAACACAGTGGTGGGAAATGCCAGTTTTGCACATCAATGTCTTGGATTACAAATATTGGCAAGATGCCTCTCCTTTCTAGCCACATCAAAGCAAGTGAAAGGGGGAATCTGGGATATCAGGACTTTAATCTCCCCAATCAAAACCTGGAATTCACACTGTATTGCCATAAACTGATTTTCAGAATCTGAGGGGCACTGTATTCCCTGCTCACTCTGTGCCTCATTTGAAAGAGTAGGAACAGTTTGTTTCTCCATGTTCTCTGTGTCTCAGGAGAACTGTGGCTTCTTATTGACATCCCGTACTCTTTGTACAGACAAACGGTGGAGAAAGAGACGTAATGTTCTGATGGTTAGAATCTGAATCAAGAAAATCACACTGACACCTTTGGAAATCTCTGGACTAGGAGAGCTACTCCATGGACGGATATCTCCTTTTTACCAAAAGCTCCATTCAAGTGAATGGCCAGTGTACTGATATTTGCAGAATTCTCCCTCAAAGAGAAACACCTAGAACTCAGTTCTGCTTTTTGTGAAGTCAGTTACAGCAACGGAGTGGAAATTACCACCTCCATGCTCTTTGCTATTCACCGCCAGGAGGCAAGAGTTTGTTCCTTCACACTACCTTGTCTGCAGTAGTGAAAGTCAAATTATGATGTCAAATTGCTTTCTAGAAATGAGCGCTGATGCACTGCTATCTGATTTTGGACAGTTAGAACCTGAAGACAGATGTGGAAACTGCCTGTTCTCCACATCAAAGGCCTGAATCACACCGAATTTCAAGATGTCTGTCTTTTCAAGCAACATCCAAGCAAGTGAAAGAGAG
>PVIC010020256.1:0-29700 GCA_004025085.1 Thryonomys swinderianus | reverse complement strand
CAACATTGAGATTCCACCTCACTCCACAAAGAATGGCTGCGATCACAAAGTCAACCAACGATAAATGCTGGCGTGGCTGTGGGGAGAAGGGAACCCTTCTACACTGTTGGTGGGATTGCAGACTTGTGCAACCATTGTGGAGATCTGTGTGGAGATTTCTCAGAAAACTAGGACTACGGGTCCCATTTGACCCTGCTATCTATACCCCTGCTAGGAATATACCCAAAAGAATTTAAAAACACACATTGGAAAGACAGATGTACACCCTTGTTCATAGCAGCTCAGTTCGTGATAGCTCAGTCTGGGAAACAACCCAAATGTCCATCAACTGGAGAGTGGATAAAGATGTGGTTTTTTTATAAAATGGAGTATTACTCTGCTATAAAGAATGACAAGATCGATCCATTTAAGTGCAAATGGAGACACCTGGAGGATATACTAATAAGTGAAATCAATAGATCACAGATAGACAATTTCCGGATCTGCTCTTTGGCATGAACACCTGTAGATGCAAATGAGCTCTAGAAAGTAAGACAGCTTTTATAGAGTGGAAAATTTCTATAGGAAACTTGGTGTGGGAATATGATGAGGGGAAGGAACAAATGATACAGAAAGAAAATAAAAGAACATGTATAAAGGGGGTGAGGAGGGGTGGGTGGGTAGGGATATGGGTAAAAATGAGAATTGACTTGTGTCATATACTGATACAAATTCCCCAATGTTATGCATGATTTTGAGATGTACATAAATTGTACCAATAAAGAATTCAATTAAAAAAAAGACTACAAACGTCCTGGCTTCATTTAGCATACAGAGACAGAGTCTCTCACTATAGATACAGAGAAGATTGGGTCTGTGTGTCCTTCCCACCTCTGTGGGCCTTTGTCTCCATTACTTTCTTGTCACTGAGACACAATATCCAACTACCTCAACTTCGAGAAGAAAATGGATTGTTTTGGCTCACACTTTGTAGAGGTTTCAGTCCACAATCTGCTGGCTCCAAGGCAGGGCGGCACAGATAGGAAACAGAGAGAGAACATGGGAAGAGGAAGATAGACCTCCCAGGCCTCAGCCCCAGTGACTCACCTTCTGCGACCAGGCTTCTCCTCCTATCATCACATTTAGCCATAATCAGTGGACTAATACTTTGATAAGTATCATGTTCCATTATCCAGTCAGTTTCATGAAGGCCACCTGTGAGTGCATGAGGCCTCAGGGGATATCTAGATATAAACCACAAGGTACAATGTGACTAGTGGGTGGGCAGTACATAGTATGGACACACTGGCCAGGGACAGGATTCACATCCCCAGCAGAAAAGAGTGACCCAAGATGGTGAGCTTGTATCATATCCAAAAAGATACATAATTTAAAGCTTATACAATATTTACTTCTGGAATCTCCCATTTCATATTTTCAGGCCATGGTGGACTGTGAGTAGCTAAAACTTCAAAAAGTGAAACTGCATAAGGGGAACCAAACTAACTCATTTCATCTTCAAACCAATGCTTTGTAATAGACATTTGTTTTGTAGACAAGTAAATGGGCATAGAGAAAAGTCTAGACTATCCCTTTATTGATTTGATGGCACCATCATTCATCCTTGGGTCCTCCTCAAAGCCTGAGTCTTTGGAAGAATCTTCATTTTCCTCAGATCCCAGATCACACACCTCAGAGCTGGGTCTGGAGAGATAGGTGAACTCAGTTGGACCTCGTATAACTATGAAAGGCATTCCTTGTCAGATTGAAGATTTTTCTCCTTTCTAATGGTGGCCACCATTTAAGGAGCTGTTTGTCTCTGCAACTCACTTTAGTTTTCATGTTTTCCCATGATTCAAGTCAGTCCTATTCATGATCATACATGGGACAGGGGTTGGAGACATGGAGGGCAGCTACCTTGTCTGCAATCCCATATTTTCTCCCTCTGTCTGTCTCTCTTTCTCAGGTGTGCACATGTCTATCCCTGGAATGCCCCTCAGAACTTCCTGGGAAGATGCCTGTAGGTCCCTTTCCTTAGACAACAAGCTCTGTACAGAGTGTTTTTAAAAACAAGAAAACAATTTGCTTCCAAGAAACAGCAACAGGGGAAGTCCTGACCTACATACTCAACTTAGGACAGTGCCAACTGGGCCTGTTATATCACTTGGAACAGCCATTTATCCCCAATAAACAAAAAGTCTTTTTCCTTGTGGACAATGACAGAAAACCTACAAATTGAGAACTTTGACAGAGCTGTGGAATGAGCATCTCTTTAGTGGGCCCCTGGGAGATTTCTCCAAGCTATGTCTGCAGGTGTTTGGGGACTGAGACCCGCACTGGGCTCTACCCTTCATTCTCTTGCAAATACAGCCCTGGTGCCTGGTTCTGCCTGAGGCCTTGGCAAGGCCCTGGCTTGGCCTGGCCTGGTCTGGCCTTGGCAAGGCCTTGGCTTCCCCTGGCCTGGCCTTGGGTTGGTGAGACCTTGGCCTGGCCTGGCATTGCCTTGGCGAGGCCTTAGCTTGGCGAAGCCTTGGCTTACCCTGGCCTGGCCTTCACTTGGCAAGTACTTGGCTTGGCCTGGCCTGGCCTTGGGTTGGGTTGGCAAGACCTTGGCCTGGCCTGGCATTGGCTTGGCGAGGCCTTAGCTTGGCCTGGCCTGGCCAGGCCCTGAGTTGGCAAGGGCTTGACATGGCCTGACCTGGCCTGGCCTTGGATTGGTGAGGCCTTGACGTGGTCTGACCTGGCATTGCCTTGGCTAGGCCTTTGCTTGGCCTGGCCTGGCCTGGCGTGGCCTTGGCTTGGCAAGACATTGCCTGGCCTGGCATTAGCTTGGCAAGGCCTTAGCTTGGCGAGGTCTTGGCTTACCCTGGCCTGGCCTGGCCTGGCCTTTGCTTGGTGAGGCCTTGGCTTGGCCTGGCCTAGCCTGGCCTGGTCTTGACTTGGCAAGCCCTTGGCTTGGCCTGGCCTGGCCAGGCTTGTGCTTGGCTTGGTGAGGCCTTGGCTTGGCCTGGCCTGGTCTGAGCTGGCTTTGGCTTGGCAAGGCCTTGGTTTGGCTGGGCCTGGCCTGGCACTGGATTGGCCAGACCTTAGCTTGGCCTGGCCTGGCCTTGGCTTGGCGAGGACTTGGCTTGGCCTGATCTGGCCAGGCCTGGTCTTGGCTTGGTGAGGCCTTGGCTGGGCCTGGCCTGGCCTTGGCTTGGCGAGGTCTTAGCTTGACCTAGCCTGCCCTGGCCTTGGCTTAGCGAGGCCTTGGCTTGGCCTAACCTGCCCTGGGCTTGGCGAAGGCTTGGCTTGACCTGGCCTGGCCTGGCCTTGGCTTGGCAAGGCCTTGGTTTGGCCTGGCCTGGCCTTGGCTTGGCAAGGGCTTGGCTTGGCCAGGCCTGGCCTGGGCTTGGCTTGGCCTAACCTGGCCTGGGCTTGGCAAGGGCTTGGCTTGACCTGGCCTGGCCTTGGCTTGGCGAGGGCTTGGCTTGGCCAGGCCTGGCCTGGGCTTGGCTTGACAAGGCTTTGGCTTGGCCTAACCTGGCCTGGCCTTGGCTTGGCGAGGACTTGGCTTGGCCTGATCTGGCCAGGCCTGGTCTTGGCTTGGTGAGGCCTTGGCTGGGCCTGGCCTGGCCTTGGCTTGGTGAGGTCTTAGCTTGACCTAGCCTGCCCTGGCCTTGGCTTAGCCTAACCTGCCCTGGGCTTGGCGAGGGCTTGGCTTGACCTGGCCTGGCCTGGCCTTGGCTTGGCGAGGCCTTGGCTTGGCCTAGCCAGGCCTGGCCTTGGCTTGGCAAGACCTTGGCTTTGTCAGGCCAAAGCTTGGTGAGGCGTTGGCTTGACCTGGCCTGGCCTTGCCTTGCTGAGACCTTGGCTTGGCAAGGCTTTGGCTTGGCCTAACCTGGCCTGGCCTTTGGCTTGGCGAGGACTTGGTTTGCTTGGACTGGCTTGGCCTGGCCTTGGCATGGCGAGGCCTTGGCTTGGCCTGGTCTGGCTGGCCTGGCCTTGTGTTGGCAAGGCCTTGGCTTGGCCTGCCCTGGCCTGGCCTACCCTTGTCTTGGCAAGTCCTTGGCCTGTCCTGGCCTGGCCTTGGTTTAGTGAGGCCTTGGCTGGGCCTTGCCTGCCCTGCCCTTGTCTTGGCAAGGCCTTGGCTTGGCTTGGCCTGGCCTGGCCTTGAGTTGACAAAGCCTTGATATGGCCGGGCCTTGCCTTGGCTTGGTGAGGTTGTGATGTGGCCCAGCGTGGCCTGGCCTGCCATTGGCTTGGGGAGGCCTTGGCTTGGCCTGGACTGGCCTGGCCTGGTCTTGGCTTGGTTTGGTTTGGCATGGCATGGCCTGGCCTGGCCTGGCCTGGGCTTGGCTTTGGCTTGGCCTTGGCTTGGCAAGACCTTGGCCTGGCCTGGCATTGGCTTGGCAAGTCCTTGCCTTGGAGAAGCCTTGGCTTACCCTGGCCTGGCCTGGCCTTAGCTTGGCAAGACCTTGGTCTGGACTGGCACTGGCTTGGCAAGACCTTGGCTTGGTGAGTCCTTGGCTTGGTCTGGTCTGGCCTGGCCTTGGCTTGGCCTGGCCTAGCCTGGCTTGGCAAGGCCTTAGCTTGCCCTGGCTTGGCCTGCACTGGGCATGGCTTGACAAGGCCTTGGCTTGGCCTGGCCTGGCCTTGGCTTGGCGAGGCCCTGGCTTGCCCTGGCCTGGCCTGGCATTGGCTTGTCTTGGCGTGGCCGGGCCTTGGCTTGGCAGGGCCTTAGCTTGACCTGGCCTGCCCTGACCTAGGCTTGGCAAGAGCCTGGCCTGGCCTTGGCTTGACAAGGCCTTGGCTTGGCCTGGCCTGGCCTGGCCTTGGCTTGGCCAGTCCTCGGCTTGGCCTGCCAGGCCTTGGCTTTGTGAGACCTCGGCCTAGCCTGGCATTGCCTTGGTAAGGCCTTGGTTTGGCGAGGTCTTGGCTTACCCTGGCCTGGCTCACCCAGGCCTTCGCTTGGCGAGACCTTGGCCTGGCCTGGAATTGGCTTAGCAAGGCCTTGGCTTGGCAAGGCCTTGGCTTGCCCTGGCCTGGCCTTCCCTTTGAGAGGCTTTGGTTTGGCCTGGCCTGGCCTGGTCTTAGCTTGTCGAGTCCTTGGCTTGGTCTGGCCTGGCCTGGTGTGGCCTGGCTTTGCCTGCACTTGTCTTGGTGAAGCCTTGGCGTGTCTGGCATAGCCCTGGCTTAGTGAGGCCTTGGCTTGGCCTGGCCTTGAGTTGGCAAGGTCTTGGTTTGGTTTGGCCTGGCCTGGCCTGGCCTGGCCTTGGCTTGATGAGACCTTGGCTCAGCCTGGCCTTGGCTTGGCAAAGCCTTGTCTTGGCCATGCCTTGGCTTTGGCTTGGTGAGGCCTTGGCCTAGCCTGGCCTGGCCTTGGTTGGTGAGGCACTGGTTTCACCTGGACTGGCTTGGCCTTGGCTTGGTGAAGCCTTGGCTTGGCCTCGCCTGGCCTGGTGATGGCTTGTCTTGGTGAGGCCTTGGCTTGGCGGGGCCTTGGCTTGCCCTGGCCTGGCCTGGAGTTGGTTTGTCTTGGCAAGGCCTTGGCCTGGCCTGGCCTGGCCTTGGGTTGGTGAGGCCTTTTATTGGCCTGGCCTGTCTGGTCCTTGGGTTGGCAAGGCCTTGGCTTGGCCTGCCCTGGCAAGGCCTTGGTTTGGTGAGGCCTTGGCTTGCCCTGGCCTGGCATTGGCTTGTCTTGGCAAGGCTTTGACTTGGCCTGACCTGGTTAGGCCTGGCATTGGCTTGGTGAGGGCTTGGCTTGGCTTGACCTAGCCTGGACTTGGCTGGTCGAGGCCTTGGATTTGCCTAGCCTAGCCTGGCCTTGGTTTGGCAAGGCCTTGGCTTGGCCTTGCCTGGGCTGGCCAGGCCTTGGCTTGGTGAGACCTGGGCTTGGACTGGCCTGGCCTGGACTTGGCTACTCAAAGCCTTGGCTTGGCCTGGCTTAGCCTGGCCTTCGCTTGGAGAGGCCTTGGCTTGGAGTGGCCTGGCCTGGCCTGGCCTTTACTTGGTGAGACCATGGCCTGACCTGGCCTGGCCTTCACTTGGTGAGACCGTGGCCTGACCTGGCATTGGCTTGGAGAGGCCTTGGCCTGGCCTGAACTGGCCTGACCTTGGCTTGGCAGAGCCTGGGCTGGGCTGGCCTTGCCTTGGCGAGTCCTTAGCTTCACCTGGCCTGCGCAGGCCTTGGCTTGGCCTGGCCTTGACTGGCCTTGGGTTGGGTTGGCAAGGTCTTGGCCTGGCCTGGCAGGGCCTTGGCTTGGTGAACCCTTTGCCTGGCCTGGCCTGGCCTGGCGAGGCCCTCACTTGGCCTGGCCTGGCATTAGCTTGGCAAGGCCTTGGCATGGCCTGGCCTGACCTTGGCATGGCCTTGGCGAGGCCTTGGCCTGACCTGGCCTTGGTTTGGTGAGCCCTTGGCTTGGCTTGGCCTGGCCTGACCTTGGCTTGGTGAGGTCTTGGCCTGGCCTGGCCTGGCCTTCACTTGGAAAGACCTTGGCTTGCTTTGGCGAGGCCTTCGCCTGGCCTGGCCTGGGCTTGGCTTGGCCAGTCCTTGGCTTGGCCTGGCCTGGCCTTGGCTTGGAGAGACATTGTCTTGGTTTGGCGAGGTCTTGGCCTGGCCAGTCCATGGCTTGGCCTGGCCGGGCCTTGGCTTGGCAAGGACTTTCCTTGGCCTGGCCTGGCCTGGCCTGGCCTTTGTGAGCCCTTTGCTTGGCCCAGCCTGGCATTGGCTTGGTGAGACCTTGACCTGGCCTGGCCTGCCCTTGCCTTGGAGAGACCATGGCCTGGCTTTGCGAGGCCTTGGCTTGGTTTGGCCTGGCCTTGGCTTGGCGAAACCTTGGCTTGGCCTGGCCTTGGTTGGTGAGGCATTGGCTTTGCCTGGACTGGCTAGGCCTTTGCGTGGCTAAGCCTTGGCTTGGCCTGGCCTGGCCTGGCCTGGCCCGGTGTTGGCTTGTCTTGGGAAGGCCTTGGCTTGGCCTGACCTGGCTAGGCCTGGCCTGGCCTGGACTTAGCTAGTCAAGGCCTTGGCTTGGCCTGGCCTGGCCTTCATTTGGCAAGGCCTTGGCTTGGCCTGGCCTGGGCAGGCCTGGCCTTGGCTTGGCAAGCCCTTGGCTTGGAGAGGCCTTGGCTTGGCAAGGCCTTTGCTTGGACTGGCCTGGCCTGGCATTGGCTTGGCAAGACCTTGGCTTGGCAAGTCCTTGGCTTACTCTGGCCTGGCCGGGCCTCTGCTTGGCAAGACTGGCCTGACCTGGCATTGGCTTGGCAAGGCCTCGGCTTGGCCAGCCCTTGGCTTGGCCTCGCCTGGCCTGGCATTGGCTTCTCTTGGTGAGGCCTTGGCTTAGCCCAACCTGGCCTGGCCTGGCCTTGGTTTGGTTTGGCGAGGCCTTGGCCTGGCCTGGACTGGCCTGGCCTTGGCTTGGCGGAGCCTTGGCTGGGCTGGCCTTGCCTTGGCTTCACAAGTCCTTAGCTTGACCTGGCCTACCCAGGCCTTGGCTTGGCCTGGCCTGGCCTTGGCTTGATGAGGCATTGGCTTGGCCTGGCCTTGACTGGCCTTGGGTTGGCTTGGTGAGGCCTTGGCCTGGCCTGGCCTGGCCATGGTTTGGCGAGGCCTTGGCTTGGTGAGCACTTGGCCTGGCCTGACCTGGCCTTGGTTGGTGAGGCATTGGCTTTGCCTGGACTGGCTTGGCCTTGGCTTGGTGAAGCCTTGGCTTGGCCTGGCCTGGCCTTGGGTTGGCGAGGCCTCAGCTTGGCGAGGCTTGGCTTAGCCTGGCCTGGCATTGGCTTGGCAAGGCCTTGGCTTGCCCTGGCCTGGCCTGGCCTGGCCTAAGCTTGTTGAGTCCTTGGCTTGGCTTGGCCTGATCTGGCCCTGGCCTGGTCTGTCCTGGCCTGGCCTGGCCTGCCCTTGTCTTGGCGAAGCCTTGGCATGTCCGGACCTGGCCTTGACTTGGCGAGGCCTTGATGTGGCCTGGCCTGGCATTGGCTTGGTGAGGCATTTGCTTGGCCTGGCCTGGCATTGGCTTGGCTAGGTCTTGGCTTGGCCTGGCCTTGGCTTTGCAAAGCCTTGTCATGGCCTAACCTGGCCTGGGCTTGCCTGGGTGAGGATTGGCATGGCCTGGCATGGCATGTACTGGCCTTGGCTTGGTGAGGCCTTGGCCTGGCCTTTTCTTAGTGAAGCCTTGGTTTTGCCTGGCCTGTTCTGTCCTGGCCTTCGCTTGGCTTGGCGAGGCCTTAGCCTGGCCTGGCCTTGGCTTGGTGAGGCCTTGGCCTGGCCTGGCCTTGGCATGGAGAAACCTTGGCTTGGTCTGGCCTGGCCTTGGCTTGGCGAGGCCTTGGCCTGGCCTTGGCTTGGAGAGACCTTGGCTTGGCAAGGCCTTGGCCTGGCCTGGCCTGGCCTTGGCTTGAGGCCTTGGCCTGGCCTGGCCTTGGTTGATGAGGCATTGGCTTTGCCTGGACTGGCTTGGCTTTGGCTTGGTGCAGCCTTGGCTTGGCCTGGCCTGACCTGGCATTGGCTTGTCTTGGTGAGGCCTTGGCTTGGCGAGTCCTTAGCTTGACCTGGCCTTCCCAGGCCTGGCCTTGGAGAGGCCTTGATGTGGCCTGGCCTGGCATTGGCTTGGTGAGGCATCAGCTTGGCCTGGCCTGGCACTGCCTTGGCTAGGCCTTGGCTTGGCCTGGCCTGGCCTCTCATTGGTTTGGTGAGGCCTTGGCTTGGCCTAGCCTGGCCTGGGTTTGCCTGGGTGAGGCCTTGGCATGGCCTGGCCTGGCATGTCTTGGCTTTGGCTTGGCGAGGCCTTGGCCTGGCCTGGCGTTGGCTTGGCTAGGTGAGGCCTTGGCTAGCCCTGGCCTGGACTGGCCTTGGCTTGCCAGGCCTTGGCTTGGCCTGGCCTTGCCTGGCCTTGGCTTGGCGAGGCCTTGGCTTGGCCTGGCCTGGCCTGGCCTTGACTTGGCCTTGCCTTGCCCTGTCCATGTACATCCCCTATGACTTAGGAGATAAAGACCCACTGTACTTTGCTTAATCACAATACTACCTGGCTATTATTTTATCCTTATATTATATCAGCTTTATGGTCCACAATACAAGCATTCTAGACTCAAACTTTCCATGCGACTGCTGTCTTTTTCTGTGTCCACACACTCCAGGCCTGGACCTGCAGGCCTATTCACAGGGCACCCAGCATGAAGCAGAGCCCTGGGTACTGCAGTTCAGTGCTAGCTCCTCCCCAGCTTCACTACTATACCACCAAAGTTGCACTCTGGGTCTGCCTGTCCATCATTTCTCAGTCTTGCCCTGTTTAATCTTCCATGTTTCAGTGGTGGGGACTGAGACATATCATCTGATAGTTTGTAGGAAACCTCTTTTCATATATGTCACATTACTGCTTTAAATACTTTATAACGCCCTGTGGTGGGGGAGGTAAGTAAACAAGGTGCCAGTTGAGGCATCCAAGTAACTCATTCCACAAAGTCTATTTGAACAGGCAACATATCTGGAATTTACAGCTCCTCTGAGTTTTCTTTAAAGCACAGAGGCCCCTATAAGCCTCCAATGGTTTCCTATGACCCATAAACCCATAGTATTCCTTGTCAAAGCCCACTCCCATACAAAAGCACTAACCCTCCATGCTCCTCCTGGTATCTCTTTCAGTCTCCTGAAGCTGCCTTTGCGTCCTTCTTGCCTTTGCCCAAACCAGGATTGTTTAGGAAACAGAGAAAGAGAACTGTCCTGCCAGGACCTGACTAGTAAAACAGTGGTGTCGCAAAGTCAAGGGGTGTGGATTAAAAAAAGAAAGAAGAGAGAATAATGGGATCCGGAGGGCCTCTCAGTCAGTACTGAGCAGAACACCTCCTTTATTCACAGCGCTATATTTATACACATTTCAGGGACATTAGGATGTCAGAAGCAGCTAACAATTGTCTATATTCACAGTTAAGAAGAGACTAGAAGCAGAACTGCAGAATCAGCAAAAAACAGAAGTAGTGATTGAACCTTTACACGCTGCCTACAACTACTTCTTTCTTTTAAACATGTAACTTCCTTATGGTCTACTTTCTGAAGACCACTGTCTTTTGCTATTCCCAGTCTATTAAACCATTAGAACAAGCAGTCCAGACACAAGAATAACTTTACCCCCAGCACATCACAATAGTTTGTTGATCAACTTAATCACTGAGGAAAGGGCAGCAAATTCTTAATTGAGGGAACAATGGAGAGTGACCTTGGGCCAGAGATTTTTTTACCTCTGACCTCTGCTGCTAAGACATTCTGAGGCAGCAACTCAGATCCTGCAATTTAGGATGAGGTTGCAGTTCTCTGGGAAGCTGGGCAGCACCTTTCAAAGTGCAGACCTCTCAACTGCTAGTTGGGCAGCACCCAGTGCAATTCTCCAGGTCTCACAGTGAAGACCCCCAGGCTGCTTCACACACAGTCCTCCTGCATAGAAGTACTGTCCCTCTCCTATGGTTCTCACGTTTAGGACCATTCAGGTATCACTTAAGGACAACAGCCCTCTTCCACTGTCCATGTAAAACTGGTCTCCCCCAAAACCTTACCTGATTTCACTTTCTCCTCTCCTCTCTTTTGACCTGAATTTCCAGACTATGTGTATCCTGCCCATATTGCTGCTTCTGGAGTCTAAAGATCAGAGTTAGGTGGGGGTTGTTTTCTGTTGTTGTTGCTGCTGCTGTTGTTGTTGTTAGCAAATCTACTAAACTTTATATACCTTGTGAAAAAGATTAGTTTTTTTAACCAGTATATGACACAATTTCTCATTTTTCCCATTCCCCTACCCACCCCACAATCTCCCAGCCCTAAATACGTAAGCTCTGTTTCCCTTTATTACCATCACATTTTTCTTTACCCCTCATTACTCAGCCCTCGACATTTCCCTCTGAATATTTTCTATTGCGCAATATCCATCATACATTCTGTACAGCCTGCCCTGTGTCTGGAGCTCTAATTGGCTGCTCAGGAAACAAAGCTTTCACGATACTCAAAACTAATTAGTTTTCTCCCAGTTCTCCCATTTCTTCTAAGATTTTTTTCTAATGCTGTTTCTTGTTTTGTCACTTTTGTCTTAGAGTGGCAACTATTCAGATGTAAACATGATACAGGCTGTTAAGAATGACAAATGTTAAACTTGTAATCCCAGCACTCGGGAGGCAGAGATAGGAGGATTGCTGAGTTCGAGGCTTGCCTGAGCTACATACTATGCTCAGGTCCAGCCTGAACTATGAAGCAAGACCCTGTCTCAAAAACAAAACAACAACAATGACAAATGTTGGGCCAGGGATTTAGCTCAAGGGCTCTGGCATCTGCTTTGCCTGTACAAGGACCCAAGTTCAATCCCTGGTGGCTCACACCTATAATCCCAGCACCCAGGAGGCAGAGGCAGAAGGCTTGCAGAGTTCCAGGCTAGCCTGGGCTACATACTGTGCTCAGGTCCAGCCTGAACTAAAAAGCAAAACCTTATCAAAAAAAAAAAAAAATACAGGGCCGAAGGGTTAGTTCAGTGGTTCCGGCACCTGCCTCGCAAGTGCAAGGACCTGAGTTCGATCCCCGGTAACCACATAGAATGCTGGGCGTGGAGACATGCCCACCAACAATCAACACCGGATGCCACAATGCCGGACGTGGTGGCTCATGCCTGTAATCCCAGCACTCGGGAGGCAGAGACAGGAGGATTGCTGAGCTCGCGCCGGCTTGCCTGGGTACCATAGTGAGCTCAGGGCCAGCCTGAACTACAAAGCGAGACCCTGTCTCAAAAGCAAAAAAAAAACAATATCACAGAAACTCAATGACAACCTCTACTTGAATTTACCTACAAAATCCTCAAGTGTCTCATACTGAACTTCTACAGTATCCCTCCCTAACTTGACTGCTGTGAGGAGGAGAAAAATTGGGCTCTACCTGTCTCCTCATAGCTAACAATGGAGCTAAGGACAAGGAGATGGGATGGACCTCACATGCTGGTGTGTTTCAATGTTGATAAAAGGTAATAAATACACCAAAAATGAAAATCCAGCTAAATAACATGGGAGAAGGTATAAAGCTAGCATCAGGAAGGATGCGGAATAGGATTTGATAATAAAAGGGAATAAGAACTGTTAGTGTAGAGAGAGAAAGACACTGTCCTCACAAGATGGGAAAGGCTAAGTGTGGGAAAGTGAGGCAGTCAGCATGAAACCTGCCAAAACTTCCCACTCCTGAAAAGCCAGACCCTCCAAAGAATCAGACTGAGGAACCCAGGTCCTTGGGGTTTCAAAGGAGAGTTTCACCTAAAGGCAGGCAGTGGCAGCACCTGTGTCTGCTACCTCCTTACTTTGGGGCACATCCTGGTCACCGATATGGTTGGGCCCAGTGCCCTCAATCAATTCCTGGGTCTCCTGGGGAGCAGGTCCATGTGCCTCCCCATCCTGGGGCACAGCTACACAGACGTCAGGCTCAGCGTTTGCCTTCGCTGGGGCCACTTTGATGCTGTGATATGAGGCTAAAAAGCAGGACAGACTGTTCACCATGGAGCACCACTCTATATTCGCTCAGTCCCACTAGAGCAGCTTTCTCCCCCAAGCTGCCTCGTCCTCTGAGAGGACATGATCTCACTCAATTAAAAAGGACAGACATCCCACAAATGCTGACAGTGAGATCCACAGCCAGAGATCAGGTCAAAACTCTTTCTCCTAGCAGGGGGTGGTGGCTCACACCTGTAACCCTAGCAGTTCGGGAGGCAGAGGCAGGAGGACAGCTGAGTTCAAGGCTTGACCTGGCTAGATAGTGAGTCAAGGCCAGCCTGAACTACAAAGCGAGGCCCTATCTCAAAAAGAAGTAAAAAGAAAAAAACAAACAAAGAAACTCTTCCTCCTTCAGCTACCAGCTCTCAACTGAAACCACTGGGGCACCACCTGCTAACTGGAATGTATCCTAAGGTAACATGGTGACCAAGAGCCAATCAGACGAGAGCTCCACCTGCATTGCCCACCCAACTGACACCTCAATTCAAAATACCCCACACTTGCCAGGCACAGTGGCACATGTCTATAATCCCAGAACTTTGGAGGCTGAGGAAGGATGACTGCTCTGAGTTCAAGGCCAGCCTGAACTACGTACTACAACCCTGTGTCTCACGCAAAACAAACTAACAATAAAAACCCAAATAGCCCACACCATCTGGACTGGCCTGCCCCACACCATCTGGACTGGCCTGGACTGGTCTAGGAAGCTTCTGCTACTGCCTGGAGCTTCCATGGCTCTCATAACTCTAGAGGTGCTCCAAGGCAATAGACTTCATAGAAAGCCCCAGTTAGTAAAGACCTACTTCCATGGCCAACTCAAATTCTCAAACTCATACACCTTTCAATTTCCCATGAATCTTGCTCTATCCAAACAGTTGACTGTTTCTCTACCTAACTGCTCCTCTACTGTCTTTCAACAAAGTGTTCATTTTTACCCACAATTTGAATGTCTGGCCCTACTCTCAACAATAGGCCTTGCCACATGTCTTGAATGAGACTCAGGGTACCATAAACCTCCACTTAAAACAGGGACCAAACTGTTCTCACTTGGACTGGAGAGGGGGCAGCATATACAGAGAGGCGTGACAGCTAGGGAAGTTTCCTTGGGTTCAAATGGAAAAATCAGTGATTAAAATGAACTGTTCATGAGCAGAGACAATGGAAAAGAAAAACTTCTGAACTCAAAGGAATTTTTAGGTCTTCTGTTTTTTACTAATGACTCATATAACACAAATTTTGCTCACAAGGTTGAATGGTAAAATGGGGCTCCAGTTCCTGACTCCATGAAGATGATAGAGCACAGTTAACATTCACAAACTATCATGTTCTTCAGGTGCTCTACCCAAAGTCCATATGTAAGCTTCTAATACAATTCTATTTTACATTTTACGGATTGTACAAAAGAAAACTTATGGAAAGAGTAACATCACAAATGTCACATTACTGCTCACAATGAGGCTAGAATTGTCTGGATCATGAGCAGCATGGGTAACCCAAGCATCAAAGCCCAGTTATATGATAGGAAAAGACAAGCCAAACTTGAAGGAAGGCACAGTGAAGGTTAAGTTTTGTTTTAATGAAGACCAAATTTTTATATTAATTTTAAATGACTTTCTTTCCTTGATATTAACTCTGGTATATGTGAAAAAGTCCTAACCCTCAGTGAGTCTGGGTAGAAGACAAAACAAAGGCTGACAGAGTCCTGTTCTCTGAGGTCACAGTAATATACTGTGCTTAACACAGGATAGAATCACAGATCCATCTAACTCCAAGGTATATGGTGGTGGAAAAAAGAGACAGAAAGAGAAAGAGAGACAGAGAAAGAGAAAAATTTAGAGAAGGGGGGGGGAGAGAGAGAGAGAGAGAGAGAGAGAGAGAGAGAGAGAGAGAGAGAG
Source organism: Thryonomys swinderianus (assembly GCA_004025085.1). Classification (NCBI taxonomy): domain Eukaryota; kingdom Metazoa; phylum Chordata; class Mammalia; order Rodentia; family Thryonomyidae; genus Thryonomys; species Thryonomys swinderianus. The sequence continues at coordinate 15,340 of PVIC010020256.1, read as the reverse complement.
AGAGAAGAGAGGAGAGAATTCAGGGAAATGTCTTAAAGCTATAGGCCAAGAATGTTACCGCTTTGGTGAACACTTTCATGAAATAAATTGGGTTCTTTCCTTATAGCACGTGAGATTTCTTGTTATAATAAAGGATAGACAAAGTAACACAAGTCACATGTACAGAGGTGGTTGCCTCAACAATATGTCTATGATGAAGGGAATGAGGACAGGAAGAAAGGAAAGGTCCAGAATGGGATTTGGGAATAAAAGGGGCCAACAACTGGGTGGTAGTGTAGAGAGGGGAAGATACTGTCCCCACAGGACAGCGAAGGGATAACTGTGGGAAAGTGAGGCACAGTCACCCAGAACCCCCTGCTACGAGTCCCAGCCCTGAAAAAGCCAGCACCTGGTATGAAGGAGATTGAAGGCCCCTCGTCCCTGTGGTTTCAAAGAAAAAACCACCTACAGGCAGGCCACGGCACCACCTGTATCTGCTATCTCCTTACCTTGGGGTATCTCCTGGTCATCAATGTAGTCAGGCCTGGCTTCCTCGACCTATTCCTGGGTCTCCACGTGAGCAGGTCCTTTTGTCTCTGCATCCTGGGACACAATTCCATATGTATCAGAAACAGCATCTGCCTCTGCTGGGGCCACATTGGTGGTGTGATGGCAGCATAAACAACAGGACAAAACCTTCCCCATGGGAGACCACTCTATTTTCAATCAGTCACACTAGACTGGCTTTGCAGTTCTAAATCCTTCCAAGTCTTCTGAGGGGCTGTGATTTTGCTCAATTAAAAGTGACAGAAATCACAGATGCTGAGAGTCAGATACACTGTCAGAGATCAGGTCAGAATGCTCCTCCTCTTTCAGCTACCAGCTATCAATTGAAACCACTAGGGCAGCACCTTCCAACTGGAACACATCATAAGGAAACATGGTGACCAAGAGCCAATCAGATGAGAGTTCCATCCACATGCCCACCCAACTGACAGCCTTTGATTCAAAATACCCCACACTTACTAGGCATTAAGGCACATTTCTATAATCCCAGCAATTTGGAGGCTGAGGCAGGAGGGTTGCTGTGAGTTCAAGGCCAGCCTGAACTACATACTGAGACCCTGTTTCATGAGAAACAACAAAATCCAAAATAGTACACACCACATATGGGACTGGCCTGCCCCTCACACACTGGGTCTAGGAAGCCAATGTCCATTCTTCAGCTGCTGCCTAGAGCTTCCCTGGCTTTGTAACTCTACAGGTGCTCTGGAAAACATGCCTCATAGAAAGCCCCAGTTAGTAAAGACCTGGTTCCATGGGCTACTCCCATTCTCAAACTCATACACTTTTCACTTTTCCATGGGATCTTACTTGTATCCAAATAGTTGGTGTCTCTGCCCCTCAAGAAAGTATTCATTTTCACCCACAAACTTGGAACCTCTGGGCCTACTCTCCACAATAGGCCTGGCTGTATGTCTTCAATGAAACTCAGGATACCTTAAACCTCCACTTAAATAAAACAGGGACCAAACTTCCCCCCACACTTGGACTGGAGAAAAGGCAGCATGAACAGAGAGGTGTGATGGCTAGGGAAGTTTCTTTTGTTAAAATGGAAACAGGTGAGCAAAATGATCTGTTGAAGAATGAAGAGACAATGAAAACAAAAACCTTCTGAACTCAAAGGATAGGGCATAGTGAATGCAGCATGGTCTCCAGGAAGATAGAAGTCTGTGCAATCCAATACAGTGCTACACTTGTCTCAGTTTATAATGCCAAAGGAGGATGAGCACTTTTAGGATGCCCTGACTGGACTCCGTTTAGGACTCACACTGGCAAACTGGAGTTATATGAAGATATTGTTTCTAAACTAAGAGATCTGACCCATTCCTTTTTAGTTCTTTGAAAGGGGGAACTAGATCACTGGACAAATCAGGACACTCTTGCAAGAGATCACCTCTAGAAATAATTGGTCAGAAATGTTTGCCTTGGGTCCCAGGCAAAAAGACCTTTATCACCTTTCTAGTCGTTTTAGGTAAAACCCTGACAAGATCAGCCTGAAGGAGTGGGTTTGTGTGGCCCAAAGTTTGGCCTGCACCAGAGCAAAATGGCAGACTTATATCCCTGGATGCCCAGGTCTTAACCTCTGTGGGTGTCCCTGATGATCGCCACTCTGATCACAGTAAAATGAAATCTCAATTTGCAACCATAAAGAAGAATAAAATCATGCCATTTGCAGGAAAATGGATAGATCTCGAGATTAGAATGTTTAGGGAAGTAAGTCGGGTGCAGAAAGTTAATTATCACATGCCTTCTTATAAGAGAAACTCAAACTAGAAATAAAGAATAAAATGAAGGGATATTAGGAAACAAGGAGGCAGATTTTGGGGTATGGGGCGGGGAAGAAGGGGAAAGGGGTAGAAAATAATCCAGATATGATCTATACACTCCCCAAAAAAACGTAACCATCAGGTATCACAATTTAGTGTCAATTTACATGATTGGGTTACCATGCTTGCCTCATCATCCAGAACTTACATTTCCACACCCTGTACACTGCACATTTCTGGGATCACATCCCTTTGAACCGACGTCGCTGGCAGAAGGCTCTGGGTGAGGTTAGAAATGTTTCCCCAAGTGGACTCCTTGGAACACTGGATACCAAAGACACTTTATGAGAAACAATGTGCTGTGGCCAGAGGATGTTGTCAAATGTCACATACTGTAGTGTCATCCTAGAGTGCCAGGATACACGCTTTGCTAAAGGCTTTGAAAAGGCCTGCTATAAAATCACAACTTACCAGGAGCAGTTCCCTAGCACATCTGACCACTGCGAACCTCCTAATTCTTTAGAAAAACTCTGCTAATGCGCACTTTGGTATTCCTGCTCAAACAGCCTGACTTGCCCACCTGGCACCTGGCACTCTTCTAAAGTGAGTTGGCTGGGCTGCAGCCAAGTGAGCAACATGCCCCCTCCCCAGCCACTGTTTCCTCATCTATAAAATGTATGCAAGATTATTATCAAGGAGTCAGGTCCCCTTCTCACTCTGACATCCCCTCAGTGGAGAGTGAGTCTGGACAAAAGAGGTCCTGGTCACAGCATGGTCTCCCTGGACAGAGAGCAAGTCCCTAAACCCATAAGGTCAGCTGGAGGAAACTTCTGAGAAAGACTTGGGTGGAAAGGCCCCTCTTGGTTCCAGGCCCTCCCCAAGGGGTGACTGGTAATGGCCCCTATGAGGTGAAAGCCTGAGGGATGCCTGAGTGTCCCCGAGACAGAGCACTGCTCTGTACGCTTTCTCCCATGACACACTGGGAGAAAAATTATTGAAAGCTCTGCAAGCAAAAAAAAAAGCAATGTGTACAAAGCCCAACTTGTCCAATCTGTCGCATGCCACTGTCAACATCATAAATCATGGTGCAGGGGACCAGACAAATGGGGAAGGATTTGGAAAATACAGTTCCCATCATATACGGATGCAGATGTAAAAAACCAGCCTGTCTTTTTGAAGTTGAAATCGTACATCCTGGATTTTTGACTGTTTCTTAAAAATATTGCTTTCAGGGCCGGAGGGTTAGCTCAGTGGTTCTGGCGCCTGCCTCGCAAGTGCAAGGTCCTGAGTTCGATCCCCAGTAACCACATATAATGCTGGGCATGGAGACACGCCCAACAATCAACACCGCATACCACAATGCCAGACATGGTGGCTCACGCCTGTAATCCCAGCACTCGGGAGGCAGAGACAGGAGGATTGCTGAGTTTATGGCGGCTTGCCTGGGTACCATAGTGAGCTCAGGGCCAGCCTGAAATACAAAGTGAGACCCTGTCTCAAAAGCAAAAAAAAAAAAAAAAATATATATATATATATATATATATATATATATATATATATATATATATATATATATATATATATATATATATATATTGCTTTCAAAGGCTATTATTTTTTAATTCCTGATGAATGCCTAGTGTTTATTTGTGCTTTGGTGTTTTTGAAAAGTCCTGTTGGTGAAGGAATGCTCTGAAGTTTCCACTTGGCTACAGCATGTTGCTGAGAAACCAAACTGTGCCCTCACCTAGATAGACCAGACACTGGAGCTCAAAGATCTAAGCAATGTGTTGTCCTTTTGCACTGCTTGTTGGGGAGCTATAACACTGCAGCACCTGAGACCTCAGAAGCCAGGACCTCTGAGGTACTGAGGCAAAACCTATCCTGTATTGCTTGGCCACATATAATAGGTTTTCAAGCTGACTTCGTAAGTCCTGCCATCCACGGGCATGACTCCCAAAAAAGAGTGACAGGAGAGGCCCTGGGTTGAGGTTGGGATGGAGGGGCGGGAGCACACTGGTGGGAAAGTGGCCGGTCCATTCCTGGTAGGAGTCTAGGTTCCTCCAGCCCCAGCCACGACATCTTGGCTGCCCACCAGGGGGACCCAAGACATCCCCAAGCTTTGAGGCAGCTGGCCCCTGGGACACTAGAGGCCGGAGGGATACAAACAGGAGATTTCAGCACAAGTCCCCACCTGCCCACCCCACTTGCACACCTTCACCCTGAGCTTCCTCGCCTGTGACCCTAGAGGCCAACCAAGTCCACCCTGTGACCCCTCCTGGGCTGAGCAAGCCACACAACTTCACCCTAAAATGGGTCCTCAGACCCAGATCTCTCAGGCTTTCCCAGAAACCCACAGGCCACCTGAGCAGTCCTTACCTTTGACAGGAAGGACTGTGTGCAGTGGGGACCCATGCAATCCTTACATCCGGCACTAGGCAGATCCAAGGTTGAGGCGCCCAATGACACTGGAAGGAAGGCAGTCTGGGTTAAAGCATGGCATAGCTGGCAGTGGAGGGGCAGTGGGCGAATGAAGGTATCTGCGGCCAGGGTATGCAGACTCCCTGTCCCCATGCCTTCCCTAGGCCAAGTGGTGGGCATAGTTGAGATAGACTCAAGTACAATACATGTGCATTCTGGTACTCCACCACCAGCGTCCCATCCCTGGTCCCCAATACCACCGACCACAAGCATCTTGTGTACCCCACTATTATAAGCAAAGAACTTCAGAAGGAAGAAAGAATGGAAAGGCACTGATAAATAGAACCAGTCTGTGCTTAACAGAGGACACAGGGAAAGCCAGGTACCTATGATTGTCTTTGGTCCTGTTCAAGTTTTATTCATCATCCTGACTTTGCCCATTTGCCCACTTGTTGCACTGGCCCTGTTATTTTCTTGGTTTGAAGTGCTACTGCGATTCTACATCTGAACAGCTAATCCTCTGCTCAAAAATAACCCACCTGATGACACTGTCATCATATCGAAACAAGTGCTTCTTTTACTCTTTTCAAACATTCACTTTTGTCCCAAATATATACATATACATCCATATGGTGGCATATATATGGATGTATATGTATGTGTAAATACATATATACGTATTTATAAGTATATGCATATACACACGTTTACATACATACCTATAAATGCATTTATAGATATACATGTATACATATATACATGTGCATGTATACATACATATATGTATATACACATACACATTATATATATATATATATTCCATTTTTTAGCACTTGTCATGTGTGTTTGAAGATCCTACCCAATGCTCTACTGAAATCCATCCTTCACCCAGGAGACCCAATCAATACCTTGAAACTTACAGGCGTTCCAGTTGGAATCAAGAGGGAGAAAGACTTCAGAATAAGTGCCTCTAAACCATCCATTTCTCCTGAAGGAAAAGCAGAAAGAAAGGAGCAGAGAGGAGTTCCAGTCCAATCCCTTGACCATGAAAGGACCCAAACCCTGAGCCACAGTGCAGAAAGATCCCAGCCTTCCCTCCAAAGACTTAGGAAGAGCTCAGGGATCACCTGTGAGGAGGTAACTGCCATTCCCCAAAGACAATATTCCCCAGCCAGAAGCCTAATACAAAGACAAGGGTGTGGAAAAAGTCTGTTTTCAACAGCGTCTTAAGCAACCCTCTGCCTCACAAAGAAGAACATGTCACTCCCCAGCATCTGAAGAAGAGGAAGGTTTCCAAAAAAATTCCGGGCAGTCAGGGAAAAAAGTAAAAATTCAATACCTTAAATTTTGTCAAGTATGATTTTACATTTAGAACAGGCTGACTATGGAGGAACCTTCATGCCCACACCTGCAGCCCTCATGGCTGCTACAGAGGGCCTAGAAATGCAAGAGCAAAACCAGTTTTTACAATGTTCTAGAACAAGGTTCAATGGGCTTCTCTGAAAATAATGCTTTACTGCACAAAAGGCACATTTCCTCTACTCCCACTGCCAATAGAAGAGTCGCTCTGTTGTCCAGAGGGACAGACTCATCTTTAATTTACCAGGAGCTGAGAACAAAAAGTTTTTGACTCCCCAAACAGTACTCATCATAAGATTCTAGTTGTTTAAAAGTTCTCAATTCAAAAAACTTGTGAGAGGTTGTAATCCAGCCTGGTCTGTTTACTGTGCCATCTCCATCATCCTATGGCCTCGGGAGGGTGAAATGAGATGCAGAATTACAGTAACCAGGCTCCACGTGGGTGGGAACCTTCTTCTTTTAATTTTTGAATGTTATAAGCATTTACATAGGGCAACTTGGGATGTGACTGGATGAGAGGGTGAGCGCAGTGCTCAGGGCAGGATGTGATTAGACACAAAGGCAGAAGCAGCATTTAGCAATATATGACTGGCCTGCGTCATCTGTGTCATCTGTGTCCCCAGCATCTGTGCATTGCTGTTTTCTTAAAGGGGCAATGGCCTCCTTTTGTCCACCAGGAGAGAGTAGGTGGAAACACCTGGAGAAGGGTTTGGGCACATCTCCTCCCTTTTGTTTTTAAAAAGACCTCGGGGTGACTGTGCCTGTCTTAGATTGTTCCCACTAGAGGAATCTTACCCATCATTGGCTAACCAGTCCCATCTAGGTCTCTGTTGGGCTGTGAGGCTGCGCCTGGCTTAGGTTGTTTCTCTCTGGAGAAATCAGAAACTTTACCCGTCATTGACCAGCCTTCTGGCCCAATTTTGGGCAGGAGGATGTGAGTGACCAATGGGAGCCTAGTACAGATTGGGCTATCATGGATCAAATAGGCACAAACCACCAGATGTGATCCAGGAGCCTTTTACTGGGAGTACACCCATTTTGGTGCCTGTGTCAAAAGGGTATCTTTCTGGTGGGCCTTACTCAACTAAATCCATCTTTGGGTTTTGCCCCGTCCATGTACATCTCCTATGACTTAGGAGATAAAGACCCACTGTACTTTGCTTAATCACAATTCTACCTGGCTGTCATCTCTCTCCTGGTGGATTCATATTGGTTCTGCTAACATACTATTTTGTGAGTTTGAATGTACCACCAACGAGCCTTTTCTGACAAGTTATGTATGGCACAAGAGTATTAAAATGACCACAGGAACATAAGGGAGTCCCAAAAGTAGACCTCTGACCCACACACTCTCTTGTGACTGACCCATTAAAGTCCCAACCAGGTAGTGTCTCAAATGTCCTCAAGGACCAAGGAGGCGAGGTCGTTGGTGGCATTTATGTTAATAATAGTTCTGGTGAGGTCCTTTAAATGGGCATCAGACAGGTTGGTAAGGTTTGCCTATGTCAGTCCATATTTATAGTGACTGATAAAGGCTAAAAGTCTGATGGCAGCAGCAAGAGTCCCAAAGAGACTTATCTACAGGAAAGACTCCCTCTTCTGAAAACAGACACAAAATCCCTCTGGCTCATTTTGGTTGGCCCTAGGTCTCAAGGGGGTAGCCATCACAGCCACACTCGGTTCCTGGGCTAGATGGAACTGCAGCTCATCCAGAAAATGCAAGGAAGGGGTGGTTGCCCTGCCTTTTGAGCTAATCTGAACACCTTGGTTTGGGAGGCTTTCTGAGACAACATATAAAGGGGTAGCCAGACTACTGGTGACACTCCAGGATGGACTCACTATAAGCAGCATGTTCTGACCCAAAATACTTTCCTAGCTAGCACAGATCCTTGCAACAGCCAAGATAAAAGCACCTAACAAAATTGTCTCTAAGAACAATTATGGGTAAAACATAATTCCAAACTCCACAAAATAAAGTACCTTAAAGTTCCAACAGTAACTATTGCAATTCCTTCATTTTTATATTTTTGAACTCATGTTTCTTTTCCCTGCTTTTTTCCCTGGTATGTGCAAGATTTTTATATAATTACTAGACTCAAGACTTATATAAAACCTGCAAATTAAAACCTTAAAATCTGGCAACAAAAGAGTTTTACCTATGCTCTTGATTGATGTGCACACATTTCGTGCCCTACCAAGAATGTACATATTACATAATGTAGCTACATGATAAAATCCCCCAAAGTGTTAACTTGGCTTGTAAATAAATGATATATATATACCTACCTCCACACCATCTCTTCCCGTATCTACCAAGACAAACCACTCAAAAAATAGTACAGTACTTCTAAAGTAGGCCCTGAAATACTTAGGATGAACTGGAAAATTATTCTGAAATGCCTTCACATTATTCTTTTTCAAAAGCTCACAAAATTTATCATGTACCAATATAAGCAACATCAAATCATAAGTTTATTATCATTGGTCTTTTATGAAAAAAGTGGTTAATAAAATAATTACTAATAAGAAATAGAATATGTCTGTTTTTAAAGTTTCAAAGAGCTCCTACAGGTAAGTATTCTACAAATTATTCTGTATATCTTATATGCATGCCATTTTATATACCAATGACATTCCAATAAAGCCACTGAAATTACTCAGCCCATCCCAAGCTTAATCATTCCTTCTTAGAACTCACAGCTTACCAGACAAATGGTCATGAAGAGCTATATCCACCCTCACCCTTAATTCTGAGGTAGTTACTCTCATGATCTTAGAACAGTCTCTCTCAGGCTTCAAGAGCAGTAACAACTGAATAGTTACACCAAGAAATTTCCTCAATTTCAAGCAATTAGTAAATCTAGATTTTCATAATTCCTCAGTCATCATTTAGAAAAAAAATAAAAACATAAGCACCAAGAAACTCAGGCTATGTTCTTCCTCCAAAGACACTAGTAATTGCATCACTTACCTATGACATTTATGACCCATGTTTTCTTTAAAATCACTTCTAAATAATAATTTCTTAGGTAAGTAAAACAGAAAAGTGGAATGAGACTGTATGAACATACAAAAGTAGTAATGTATAAAACTATGTGAGAGTTTAAAAATAGGATGGAAAATATAGGATCATTTAAACTGTGGTGATTTTTTTAATTAATCTGTAAGCAGATAACTAATTTCTTTTTTTTTTGAGACAGAGTCTCACTTTGTAGTTCAGGGGGGCTCTGAGCTCACTATGTAGCTTAGGCAAGCTTTGAACTCAGCAATCCTCCTGCCTCCGCTTCCCAAGTGCTGGGATTACAGGCATGAGCCACCACACCCGGCTCTGTGGTATGTGGTATTGATTGTTGGTGGGCCTGAGTCTCCACGCCCAGCATTGTATGTGGTTACCAGGGATCGAACTCAGGACCTTGCGCTTGCGCAGCAGGCGCCGGAACCACTGAGCTAACCCACCAGCCCAGATAACTAATTTCTATATAAAATGAGTATGTGATCCCCAAATTCTCCTAAATCGTTAAATTACTTGACAGTGGACTTACAATTTCATTAGGACAAGTGGTAGAGTCTTGTTTTGATAAACATAATTCTACTCTAACAAAAGGCAAATATGAGGTAAAATTTTAATATGTTTTTACTAAATTGCATCCAAGACCACATAATTTTTTTTTTTTTTTGAGACAGGGTCTCACTTTGTAGTTCAGGCTGGCTCTGAGCTCACTATGTTGCCCCAGCAAGCCTCGAACTCAGCAATCCTCCTGTCTCTGCCTCCCAAGTGCTGGGATTACAGGCGTGAGCCACCACGCCCGGCACTGTGGTATGTGGGGTATTGATTGTTGGTGGGCGTGAGTCTCTAGGCCCAGCACTGTAAGTAGTTACCGGGGATCAAACTCAGGACCTTGAGCTTGCGAGGCTGGTGCTGGAACCACTGAGCTAACCCTCAGGCCCAAGACCATATAATTCTTACTTGGACAGTATACTGTAGTTTGTTTTGTTTTGTTTTGTTTTGTTTTGTTTTGTTTTGTTTTTTTGAGACAAGGATTCGCTTTGTAGTTCAGGCTGGCCCTGAGCTCACTATGTAGCCCAGGCAAACCTTAAACTCAGCGATCCTCCTGACTCTGCCTCCTGAGTGCTGGGATTACAGGTCTAAACCACCACACCCGGCTTAATTGGTATTGTTTGTTTGTGTGTCTGGATCAAACTTGGGCCCTTTTGCTTCCAAAGTAGGCACAGTACCACTGGAGCTAAATCCCTGGCATTTAATTGCTATTTTTACTGGCATTCCAAGGCAACTTTACTCCTTCTCACTGCAGTTAGGAACAAAAACAATAAGGCAGTGATAGGAGAGGTAGGAGGTAGAAGAGAAAATATAGAAGTGTTCCAGAGAAATGCAATGTGTGTTTCAAGCAACACATTCCATACCACCAACAACTGGTTTATCCTACATAGGGGGTTCTTTCACCTTCCTTCTAAGAACCCTAGGGAAATTCATCTTCAAAAGAGTTTTCTAAGTTGGTCACATGTATAAACAATTTAGTAAGATACCATTTTTATAGCCACAAAAAGATATTCTGCTTTAATAATGAGTGAATGAACATATGAAGATTTGTTTTCTGTCGTCAAACCACAATAAACTCAATAAGAGGACAGTAGACACTATTGGGTAGAACCTTCTACTGCAGACTAAATTTGTGTTTTATTTACCGCAGAGAATTATATAGCTGTAATATCAAAAAATGGCAAGTCGTTATTCTGAACCATATGTGAACTCCCTTGTAGGGGTCCTGACTGAATTTGTCAAAGGAAGAAAGGCTATTTTTCCACAAAGGTATAATCTTTCAACTCTTCAAAAGAAGACAACATAATACAATGTCACTAAGACCCTATCTATATATAGAAAGAAACTTTTAGACAAATATATTTTCCAAGGAGGGAGCCTCCCTATCAGAGGAATACACTGGTTGAATGAAAACAAAAGGGAAATTATTGAAGATGGAATACAAGGCCTTAACCTACCATTTTCTTCCCCATATACTGCTGTTCCAAACCACTTGTGCTTCACAAAACAGAACTTTTCACTCCCTATGATCAGGACACTGTTTCTCTGTATGTGTTCTTCCCCATATCTCAACTTTCTCAAAACACTAGCTCAGATTTTAAATCTAAACCTTGACTCTCCCAGATAAAATTAACTTTCTGGGCTCCAGAAAAATAATCGTACACCTAGGCATCTATCTTGCTACCATGAGTGTTACTGGGAAACAAAATCTAACTTTATCTACCTTTGACTCTGTAGCACTGCATACATGAGCTGGAGTAAAGTGGATACTAAATATTTGATAAATGCTTTCTCAAGAGAAAAAATAGGGGTCATGATGAAGTTTACATAAAGTAAAAAAGCTCAAAGAATTCAGAGTAATAAACATGACAATATAAAATGATCCAGAAGAAAAAAAATTGAGAAGTGCAGGGCCGGAGGGTTAGCTCAGTGGTTCCAGCGCCTGCCTCACAAGCGCAAGGTCCTGAGTTCGATCCCAGTAACCACATACAATGCTGGGCGTGGAGACTCACACCCACCAACAATCAATACCGCATACCACAGTGCCGGGCGTGGTGACTCACACCTGTCATCCCAGCACTCAGGAGGCAGAGACAGGAGGATTGTTGAGTTCGAGGCTTGCCTGGGCTACATAGTGAGCTCAGAGCCAGCCTGAACTACAAAGCGAGACCCTGTCTCAAAAAAAAAAAAAAAAATGAGAAGTGCAATTGTGTAATTAGAGTTTACACCTCACAAAATAGAGTTCAGACTGGTCTAATGGGGACCCAGGATAAAGGTGACAGTTTCCCTTTTTCCTCATTCCTTTCTTCCCTTCTAAGGGCATTACTCTAAAAGCCTCTCAAAAACTACCCAAAAGCAGGGTGAAGATGTAACTTACTTGTGAACACTTGCCAGTATGTGTAAGGCCCTAGGGTAAAGCCCCAGTACTGGGGGGAAAAAAAGCAATACAACAAAAAAATAGCTATAAGGACTTAGAAAGTTGCTCTCCAGGCAGTTCTTCCTCATCTCAGGATGTGAGGAACACACACCCCTCCTAGTCTTCAATCACTTCTTAAGAAAACTCATTAAAGTACAAGACATTACTAGAACACAAAATGTAATGTCACAGACACACTTACTCATACAAGATTAGCTACCGAGCTGTTAAAAAGAAGCCATAATGTATTTAAGGAAATTGTGAACAATAATAAATTATCTTTAAAAAGAGCAAAAAAGGGCTGGAGATTTAGCTCAGTGGTTCCGGCACCTGCCTAGCAAGCTCAAGATCCCTGGTTCAATCCCCAGTAACCACATACAGTACCAGGTAGGGTGCCTCACACACACCAGCAATCAGTACCACACACCACAGCGCTCGGTGTGGTGGCTCAGGCCTGTGATCCCAGCACTCAGGAGGCAGAGGCAGGAGGACTGCTGAGTTCAAGGCTTGCCTGGGCTCCACAGTGACCTCAGAGCCAGCCTGAACTAAAAAGTGAGACCCTGTCTGAAAACAAAAAGCAAAATGATTTAATCTTTGTATAAGAAAACAGTCTTTAAATTAACATAACTAATTTTATTCTTATCTATTTTCTATACAGATGAAGCTGAAATGCAAAGCTCTATACTTTACTCTGAAAAATTATAACATGCATTTGAGTTCATTTCTTCTTTCCAAAGTTCTTAAAATAAAATCTATTTTGAATACCACTTCCAATTAATCTTTTTAAAATGTATAAATTATAACCAATTGTGCCAGGTGTGTTGGCTCGCGCCTGGCATCCCAGCACTCGGGAGGCAGAGACAGGAGGATTGCTGAGTTTGAGGCTTGCCTGGGCTACATAGTGAGGTCAGGGCCAGCCTGAACTACAAAGCGAAACCCTGCCTCAAAAAAAAAAAAAAATACCCAATCATCTTATTTTTGACATGTAACTAAATTCTACTGCTATGCAGCTTATGTGACCATCTGTCACCTGCAAATGCAGCATCCTCGGTGCAGCCTGAGATTCTTCATTATCCTTCGGTGCAGCAACATTGCAAATTTTCTGAAATTGTAAAACACATGGACCTTCAAGCTGTCAAAACACAGAGGACTCAAAATCACTTCTAAGGCATGGCTGTGTGTTCACAGTATTTCTCCTTTTCTTAATGACTATCCACTGTAACTTATAAAAAATAATTTTGATTAAGGATAAAACTGAAATACTATATATATAATTAGATATAAAAATATAGATCAAGGGCTGGAGGGTTAGCTCAGTGGTTCCGGCGCCTGCCTCGCAAGCGCAAGGTCCTGAGTTCGATCCCCGGTAACCACATAGAATGCTGGGCGTGGAGACACGCCCACCAACAATCAACACCGCATACCACAATGCCAGATGTGGGGGCTCATGCCTGTAATCCCAGCACTCGGGAGGCAGAGGGAGGATTGCTGAGTTCGCAGCGGCTTGCCTGGGCACCATAGTGAGCTCAGGGCCAGCCTGAACTACAACACGAAACCCTGTCTCAAAAAGCAAAAAATAAAAAAATAAAATAAAATAAAATAAATGAAATTAAAAATTCAATTGTTTGCCTGAGTATCTTAAGTTTTCTGCATATCATTGTAAAATGTCTACTAATGAAGGACTAATCTTCCACGTTTCAAAGGTGAGAGTTTTATATTCTATGTAAAAGTGGGAAATATTTGTTTCTCAATTCTTAGTAAAAAATAAATTAAACTTTACTAACTTATATACTTGTTACCTTAGCAGAGAAACAAGGCCACCCTCACTCAATACATGAAACATACAGACCATGAGGCATTGTCATAAATTTTGAGGAATGCTATATTCCATGGGTGTTATCATGTCAACTTCACTGGTTAAACAAACCACTTTACTTTCTCTATTGAGTTTATTGGTACATTTTAGGAATACATGCTGATCTCGTTCATTATTGAGAATTTGAACCTGTACATGACATACCTTGACTCCTATTTTTTCCCATTCTCCTACCCCTAAATCCCCACCTCTCTCCTGTGTGTGTGTGTGTGTGTATGCTATGTTTTCTTTTTACCATTCAATTTTTTCTTTCTCTTCTTTGCTTTCCCCTGCCCCTCCCTAGTTTACCTTTCCCTTTGAACCCTTCCCTTTGAACCCTTTCTTACTATTTCACAATACCCTTCATATATTTAGACCTCATTTACACCTTAGTTTCTAACACTAGTGAAATAATATGGTATTTACACATGTATTCTATTTATTTCACTCAAAAGTATGGCCTCGAGGTGCATACTAAGTGCTATAAATGACTTAAGTTTATCTTTCTTTATAGCTACATAGTACTCCATTTTATTATTTTAAAAAATTCACATCTTCTTTATCCAGTCACCAGTTGATAGACTTTTGAGCTGTTTTTAAGATTTAGCTATTATAGGGCTGGCGATTTAGCTCAGTGGTTCCAGTGCCTGCCTAGCAAGCACAAGGTCCCTGGTTCTATCCCCAGTAACCACATACAACAAAATTGGGTGTGGTGACTCACACCCACAAGCAATCAGTACCACATACTACAGTGCCAGGAGTGGTGGCTCATGCCTATAATCCCAGCACTCAGAAGGCACAGACAGGAAGATTGCTGAGTTCAGGGCTTGTCTGGGCTATATAGTGAGCTCAGGGCTAGCCTGAACTACAAAGCGAGACCCTGTCTCAAAAAAAAAAAAAAAAAATCTGACCATAATAAAATTGAATTAAATTTATTAACAAAAACTTAAAAGCCTATAATTAAAGTAGCAAAAGGAGTCATAAAATGAACTAATAATTACTTATAATGAAAATATGTATAAACTTTTTAAAATATAGTTAAAATAGTGCTATGAGAAAAATTACTAGCCTTAAAATATTAATAGGAAGGAGGAAAACTAATGAACTGAACTGAAAGGCTGCGAAAAACCACTTTGAATTAGCCTTAAAAAATAAACTAAATCAACTATGTCTTCAGAAAAGTTACAGTTGCCACATTTCTGCAGTAAAAAGGGCAGCAACCGGGCCGGAGGGTTAGCTCAGTGGTTCCGGCGCCTGCCTTGCAAGCGCAAGGACCTGAGTTCGATCCCCGGTTACCACATATAATGCTGGGCGTGGTGGCTCACGCCTGTAATCCCAGCACTTGGGAGGCAGAGACGGGAGGATTGCTGAGTTCGCGGCGGCTTGCCTGGGCACCATGGTGAGCTCAGGGCTAGCCTGAA